>JAOWBB010006469.1:0-25579 GCA_028565995.1 Ricinus marginatus | reverse complement strand
GGCCGGGGGGCGGGGGGGGTCGCCCCCCCCCAAACACCCCCCCCGAAATCTGAACCTCACATTGATAAACGAATCATAATCGTTCGGTCGATCCCGTTTCTGACGCGAAAAACCGCTGCAGACAACAATCGCTTCAATTACATCCACATCCAAGCACATTAACAACTGATGTTTCATTCGTGATAATTCAGTTAGCCTGAATAATGAAATCTCGATGCGCCAAGCATATAATTAACCGATGATCACCTTCCAAAAGGGACCCTGCATCAACTTTAACGCATCGCTTATGCCGAAAGCTTAATTAAGCAGCATGTGTATCCGCGATGTTTCAGAAGTCTTCCCCAATAGACATTTTCACGTTGCTTGAATCAAATGCGGGAAATGGATTCGCACCTAGCGTTACTGCCCCCGCGGATAATCCCGATTGTCTTATCCTTCAGAGTCAATTTAATCGAACCTTTTTTTTTTTATCCGTCCGAAATTTTCAAATCCCAGATTTGTGACTTGCTCATAAACCGCGGCCCCGGTTTCAGCGAAAACCGGAAAATATTCCGCACCGAATTCAAACAATTTACTTTTCCCCCTTTAATGGAGACACCCGATAAAAAGGAATAAATAAATAAATCCATTGCTAAGACCGCGAAATCGGGGAGAACGCCCGCCCCGCCTGCTTAAACAGGTAGGAAGGGAATTCCTCGGATTCCTTTTTCAGAATGATTTTAACTAATTCAGATAATAGCCCGGGCACGTAGATATTTTTGCCTGACGCAGCTAATATAAAATTTCTTTTTTGTCGGACCGCCGACATCATTAATCTTTCCTCCTAAGCCCGCCGTTCGCCAGCCGTGATTACTCATCTTCCAACCCATTGGTTCGTGCTTCCCGCGACTCTTATGAATCACTGGTTGTTTGCCAGCTCGTATGATTTGCTGCTGGACGCGCGTTTATCGATTTCAGCAGTTCGGGAAAGTAAAATTTTTCACCCCCCCCCCCCAGAAGTCGCCCGTCGTGATTAATTTCGCTCGGAGCCGAAGCGAAATCCCGCGGATATCGAACGGCGAAGCAGCAGAGAAAAGGTTTCGGGGTTTCGCCGGCAACGCCAGCCCCCCCTCCGGGGGGGGGGGGGGGTTAACCGCGATGCTCCTGCATGCGATATTAAATCGGGATTGGAACTCCGAGGGAATCAGCGCGTCTGTTTCGAATCGCGGAAAAGTTAGAGTGCCTTCCGCGGAGGAACCGTCCGCGATTTTTGATTCTCGAAGCGAAGGAGAAAAAATTCCGGCAAGATGCTGATTCAAAATCTCGCGATTCATACCGCGAACTCCGCAAAAGCGTTTCGTGCCCGAGCTTAATCTCAAAATTCCAGTTCCGATCCTCCAGCGCTCCGAGAGCTGGAAAGCGGGACTCTCGGTCCCGAGCAGCAAAAACCCGATCCAGAAACCCAAATATTAATTTGCACGAGTTCAAACCGCCGGAGCGTTCGGTTAATGATTGATGAAGTTAGGATTTATTTAGTTTCGCCGGAGCTCGGTCTTTGGATCGCGGGCGTTTTGCATTGCGAATGCACGCCCAATAACCGGAAATAACAACCCCCACCCCGGCGGATCTCCCCAAAGATTTGCCAAATCCGAGATTTACCCTGCTAAGACAATCATTAGGAGATAAATAAACAAATGCGATCAAAGAGCAAATTTGTGCTTCGCAGGTTTTTTTTTTTTTCCTCCCCCGCCCCGCCGCTTTTATCGCTGAGAAATTCAATATTTATGAGGGATGAAGGCAATGGCGGGGTTTTAGTTTTCCTCGTGGAGCCTCCGGAGCAGCGAAATCTCCAATTTTTGAAATTGATTTTCCTCTCCGTTCGAGGTCCGAGACCTTTTTGCCCTCGCAAACGATCGGCTTCGATTGCACTTTCGGCTGCGGCCGAAGCCGCGGCCAAGATTTTTCGAAAATGTTTTCGCCCCCACCCCCCCGCCGGGGGGGAGGGGGCGAGGGCGGAAATCGCCGCCGAATTCGAGAAGGGAAAAAAAAAAAAAAGAAATCCCGCTTTAGTTCGATTCGGTCCCATTATCGGAAAAATCTGCACCGTTCGGCACATAACGCGAATCAAATATTTTCAAATGAAATATCTCGGTGGAAAATTGATTTTACCCTCCCGCTTCCTCCTGTCCCTCTCCCGCGGGATGCTGCTTCCCGATTTTTTCGCGGTGCTCCCACCCGAATTTTCACTTTTCCTATTCATCCCCGCGGAAAAATCTTCGGGAGACCCCCGAAAAATCGTGGAATTTTTTTTTTTTTTTTTTTTTATGCAGTTTTTCCCTCCCTTCTTTTCCCTGCATCGATTCTCCCTGCGTTATCTGCAAGACACTTTGACTTTCCCTCCTTTTGGTTGTCTTTTCTCCCGTCTCCAGAAAGCAGAAAAATGGGGACTTGTTATATATTGACGTCTCATTTCCTCCGTGAAAATCTCCTTTTTGACTCTCGAAAGATTTTTCTGTCAGTCTTTTTGCTCAATTCTTCTTTTCAACTCCGAGATTCAATTCCGACAGCAGATTTATTATTATCTAAAAGAGAAAGAGGGAGATATTCCAAAAATGCAGAATGAATTTCGACTTTATCTTCCCTTTTTGATATGCGAAATTTTGAGAAAGAGGTGATTTTCCGGGCAAACGGGTCACCGAAATAAAGCGACGCCTTACCGAGTTCGGATCGTTTGGCCCCCGCCAACAGAATTTCGCCGGCAGCCCGCTGGTTTTCTTCCTGTCCTCTCCGTTTGCCCCTTAGCTCCGGAGGGGTCAACTCGAATTTTGGGGCTTTTGATATTTCATTTTCGCAAATCCTTTTTGCCTGATTCCGCCCCTCATCGAGGCAATTAATACAGATTCACGCGGCGGCGACTTCGAGTCGAGCCCCGGCGAAAGGACGTCAATTTCCCGGTCGAAACGCCCGAAACGGTTTTTCGGCGTTCACCTCATTGTTTCATCCGAAAGATTTCACATCCCCGTAAATTTACAAGAACGAGAGCATTTCCAGACAGATTTGCGGTTTTCTCCGTTTAAAAACTTCGGGGGCTCGAGAACGGGGAAATTAACAAGCGAGCGCGGAAAAGTTGTGGAAATATGAAGAAGAAAAATTAGTCTCCACGGGAGGCGCATTACCGGTTTAAACTTTGAACTTCCACTGATGAACTTCCACGGAATTAACAGGCGAAATGGTACGGGAAAGACGATCGTAACAAAGGAAGAATAAAAGGAAATTTTTGCGCATCGAGAGCAATCCACTTTTCGTAACGTTGCCCCGACGCTCGTCGTCGCTCTTCCTTTCCCCGCCGATTTGTTGGCCGCCCTGTCCCCCGACTTCACCGACAGCGTCACACAAATTTAATTTCGCTCCGACTACTTCGCAACTGGACGCAGGAAATTTTCACGGAAAAGAAACTTTTCCCGGGCAGGCGTCGCCGCGTCGTTCTATCACGATATTAACGCGAGGAAATGCCGATTCCTGCCCGCCCCGCTGACGGGAGGCTTTTTCCGCCCCGGTGTTCGTTCTCGGGAATGAGGCGCTTTTTTATCCCGGGACATCATGCAAGGATGCACATTCTTATCCCGTATCTCCGGAAAATAATTTTTTTTTCTTTTTTCCTTTATCCCATTAAACCGGCAAAGGATTGCGGGGGATGCAGGGGCTGGAATTCCGAAAATGGAGCGGGGACTCGCTTCGCTCTGGCCCCCTCTCGCACGGAGAAACTCCGGCAGGGATTTTCTCTCGTTCGGGGACGCGCGGCGCCGGTTTTTTTTTTTTTTTTTTTTTTTTTTTGAATTTTTAGGTCAATCTATCGAATTTCGCATCAAGGGTAAAAAGCTCGAACATCCCCTTTGACTTTTCCAATCGACTTGACTCCGAGTTCGTTTCTGCAGCGGGGAAATAAATTAAAAATTTGAAATGCACCGGAATCGCTCCCGCGGTTTCGAAATGCAAAAAACCTTTGAAATTTTCAGCAAAATGACTTCTCATTAATCAGCGATCGCGCCTTTTCGGACAAAGCCGCGAGAGCGGGAGCTCCGCCGGACTTTTCCCAAGGCAAACCCGGGGCAGTCCTTCGAAAAACAAAGGGACCCGTTCTCATCATCGCCTGTCACGTTCCGGGGCTCGAACACGGCTTATCAGTGATTTATACGGCCCGTTCTCCTTGAGGAGCAGGGAAAGGCACAGCCGGACTAATGTCGGGAAAGTTTGCTCTATCTCCGATCGTTTTGCGCCGGTCCAGAGCGGTCATCAATCACTCTCTTCCAGATATCTTCGGATCGGCCTTTCGCGAACATCTCTTCTTTCCTCCCCTAAAAGCCATTTCTTCTCCGCCGCTTCGGGGGGGGGGGGTGTGTTTCTTTCCCTCCTTTTCCATATCTGCCTTAACTTTTTACGCTAACCCTGCCTCTTTTTTTTTTTTTTTTTTTTGTTAACCAAAGAAAAGGAATCGCATCTCCGACAGCCGGAAGACCCGAGGTCCTCTGGTCGGAAGAAAAAACGCAAATGGACGGAAGCCGATTACGCGAGAGGCAGTGGAATTCGGCAGAGAACGAAGGGAAGGGGGGGGGGAAAACAACCCTTAATTTTTACTTGAAATTATTTATTTACGCCGGGCGCTTAGTGCATTTTCCGACGGGTTGTTTCCCCGACAGCGGAGAAGGGAATGCAAAATTTTTCAAAATTCATATGAAGGCAGCTATTTTTCAAATTTTGCCGATTGCTACGTTCGAAATCTCGGCCTGAAATTGTTATTATTTTACTTTTTCCGCACCCAGAAACCTACGACGAGCAAAGGAACTCCTTTCGGAACGCGCATTTACGAATGCACTTCGCCGTTCCCAGTTTATTTAAACATTTTGTCAAGTCTTCAGGTTTCTTTTTCGGGTTTAGTTCGTACAGGGAAGCGGCTATGCCGGTCGGTTGGTGAAACAATTCTTTTGATAAAGGTATTTTTCATAAATGGCGGCGAGACCGATTAAGAGCGTCGGCACAAAAATTTCACCGCCCAAAAGGTGGACGCGAAGCGGATTAGTTTTTTGAAATGCTTCCATTGTTCGTCTGCAACATTTATGCGGCGACGCACGTTGAAAATTGCGCTTTCGCCCTTCTCAACTAAGTCCCGGCCGCGGCCCTTATTCCGCAAATTCAGTGCTGTCGCGGGAATTATTTGCCCGCGGCGCATGCGGCGAGGATTAAAGGAAAGAAAATCCAAAGCTGAACGGAATCAGCCAAGCCCGCAGCATGCCCCTGCCAGAGCGGGGGCTTTCCGAGGTGTTCACGGCGACTGCTGAAACCGCTGACCGTTTGGGTTGCTGCTCTCGCAATGCATGCGTTTTTGCCCAAAAATATTTATTTATTTATTTTTTTTTTTTTTGTTCGTCGTCCGCCTCGAAGTTTTGAGGTCCGAACTGCTGCCGCTTCCGGTCACCGTCCGCAGAAGCAGGGGACGCGTTCTCCTGTTATCCGCAGGTTTCACGGGAGAGCTGCATCGATCCTGGCTGTTCCGCGTCGAAAGATTTCCTTCATCTGTCGTATCCCGTTAATTCGCCCCTGTAGTTTTCGGTCACTTCCCCGGCAATTTTTCCCCGTTTCTTCATGCAGATTCTGAATCGGCGGACGGGCGACAGCCCTTTACTCTGCAGTTTATTTATCATTAATCCCTTTTACTTATTTATTTATGAACAAGATGAATGTCGGTCTGGGTAGCATCCCTCTCATTTATCATGCATGCCTCGTTTATTCCACCCTTTTGGTTTCCCAGGGCACTCCTGGTTTTTTCCGTCAATCAATATTAATAATTTCCATCTCTTTCTTTTGCAGGTGAGACTTCAGCTTGCGAATTCCTCTGCAGTCGCGCACTGATCAACGGACCGCACAAAGAACTTTCTGACGCACGTATAAGTCATCCGTTCGCAATATTGTTAACGTCGCTTTTATAAATGTTACATCATCATAATATCAAAATAAGTTTGCTCAAGAAGAATTCTGATAATGATTTTCAACGTAATCTCATGTATTAATACATGAATTTAAAACAAAGTGGGAAATTTAATTATTTCGGACGGAAAAACAATTGGAACATGTACATTTAATCACAATAAAATTTTTATGCGCATCTTCTTAAATATGCATCTGAAATTTTACATGAATGTAGTATTATAAATTAATAAAGCAATCGATTTTAAATTTTGAGAGAATCCAAATTGCACGGAACAGAATGAAAATAAATTTTCAATTTCATCACCCGTTTAGGAATATCTAAAACGCTTTCTTGAACGAGCAAAGAGTGGATTTTTCAAAGATATTTTGAGAGGAATCCTACAGAGAACATTTGGAGAATTTCAGCATTTACCCATAAATGGTTTCACCTTTTCTTTACTCTCTCTGCTCCTTTTTAACATCTGATGAGTTAATAAAATCTGCGATTTCTCTCCCGAAGAAACTGGTGCGGTTTCAAAAGTCTTTTTTCGCGGAGTATTGGAGCGCCGAAAAGTCTCTCCTCTCCAAAGTACTCATCCATCCGCGAACCCGAAGAGGACATGCAACGAAAACTCAAGCCCGGTCTCCGGTCTGTCGGATTTTATTCCCTCGCATTCATTTAATTCGCTGCGGTTTTTTACGAATGAAACCCTCGAACGCTCGAATGGCGAAAAATTTCAGAGGATTCCTCTCAGCAGCAGCACTTCCACCCATCGAAGGTTATAAATGATCGTGCCGGATCTCGAAGGAAGGCATGATTATAAATATTCTCTCTCTCCTGTTGCAATAAATGCAAGAAATTCCACAGCCGAAAAGTTTTTCCTTTTGATTCGCAACACGCTGATGTTTCACCGTTGCGAATTCATTTTCTTTGTCTGCCGCAATATGGATTTAGACGCTTACACTGAATAACGCATCGTTGTGTAGGTTTGAAAATCGCAATCTTTCCGCGACCGGGGAAGCGAAAACCCGAATCTTCCGAATCCATCCGGCTTCGACAGGTTCGTCAGATTCGTATCGCTGGCAACTTGACGATCAAATGAAATTTCAGTTATAAAGCTGACGGTAAAAATTCCACCCCGTCACATTAAGGGAAATCCCGGCTTTTAGAATGCTCCATGATTTCCTTTCTCTTCGAAAACCTTTTTTTTTTTTTTTTTTTTTTTTTACGCATCCACGTCCATCTGTCTTCGGCTTCAAAGCTCCCAAACTTTTAATTTAGAATCTAATTTAATGTAATTAATTTGAAAACGGATCGACCATAGGAATTACATGAAATTCCGGTTCGAAGTAAGGTCAACAAGGTGGTAAATTAGCCGGGCCCGGCAGCAAAGCTCACGCTAAGACGACAAATGAAAAATTAGTTTGGACGGAGCTTTGGGAATCGAACTTGAGGGCCGAAAGCTTTTGCTTTCCGCTCTTTCCCCGGCGCCCTCCGCGTTAAATTTAAATGAGGCCCCGGGCATTGGCAGCGGCATTTTCTACAGTGCCAAACCGAGAAAAAGAAGTTCTCATCCTGAGTTCTTCCTTTATTTTTGAATTCAATTTACTCCGATTTATAAAAGTCGCTCGGCAGTCGAAATTAAGTTTGCTTAACTGAATTTAATTAAACATTAAGCTCCTTTTTTTTTTTTTTTTAAAAAAGAAAGCTTCCCAAACCGAAGAGATGAGATTTGGAATGAAGCGAAGTGAGGCCCGGCAAATGAAAATGTAGAAAATTTTGCCTGTGACACGAGGTAAATTTATATGCCGTTCGGCATTAGCTCCCAAAACCGTTTCGGAATTATCGAACTTTTAGATTCCGCTTTTATTATATTCTGCAAGCCACCTTTTTATGATTGGAAAAAAGTTCATTACATCCATCTCTTATTGTTTTTCCAACCTAAAAATGTTTCAGACGTTTTTACGTTTACGTCCTTTTTTTTTTTTTTTTCTTTCTTTTTTTCTTTTATTATAATCCGATGCGAAGTCGTCATTTTTACGACACTGCAGTTCTTCCACTCCCGATTTGAGTAGTTCACCCGTTTTATGGTTCCCATCTCTCTTCGGAACATATGGAATGATGGAGTATAACTCGGTCGCGAAAAGATTAGCGAAAGATTCCGTTAAAGCTGAAACCAATCCGTTTACAGACGCAAAACAATGTCTGACTCAATTATAGTAATGACTAGCGGCAAGATGCTTCACGATTTTCATTTTGTAGATATTTTCGCTGTTATCCAGCGATTCAGAAAGAAATGAATTTCATTCCGTTTCGGTCATTATCAGCTTTCTGAAGGGCGTCATTTTCCCGAAAATCCCTCGGGAGCGGCATTAGAAAGACGTGGAAGGAAGCAAAAACAGGAAGAGGAAGAAGGGGGGGGGGGGGGAAAAAAAAAAAAAGGAAGGATTCTCGATTTCTGGCGCGAAAGGAATTTAAACCCGAAAAATCTCCGACACCGAGGAGCAAGTTGGTCACACAAACGACCATTTCACCGCACACATTTCCCTAAAGTTTTTCCGGGCTATTTATGGCGACTGGAAAAGCGCCAGATATTTCCGAAAGCGCGGAATTTAAATTACCGAACTTCTGCTTTACTTCTCCTTTTTTCTTTCCCTTCCCGGGCGTTTCCTAGCTGAAAACATTTTCCCCTCGGCTCCTGCGGTTTTTTCGAATGCCTTGCTTCGTCTCCGGGGCAAGTGATACATTTTCCAAGGGAAAAGCTTTCGGTCCGCGCCTCCCCGTGCTGCCGAACCCCCGTCATTCGGATGCCACCCGAAGGGCCACACACACACACACACACCCCCTTCGCGCCCCTTTCTTCCTTCCCCCTTCCTCGGATTTGTAAATCCGCAAGTGACTAAGCTCGGAAGCTCGCGTTTCGGGAAAATCCCACCCCGATTTTTCATGTCCGCGCACGCCTTCCTCTCGCCACGCAATTGCGATGATCCCCTTGCCAGTGTCTCCCACCGCACTCGAGGCAGTCATCTGACAATCCGAGCCTCCCCCCCCCCCCCGTTCCAGGACTGGCTTTCTGGAGAAAACCACAATCTCATTTTTGCTGCGAGACGGTTTCCAGTTGAAACGAAGTGGTTTCATTTCATGAGTCGGGCAGACCCTCGAAATCGCCGCCATTCCGCAGAGATTATGCTCTTTCCGAAATGACATATTTACTTCGACCTGAACATTTTTCGGATTCGCAGTTTGTTTTCAGACGGGGGCCAGGGATAATTAACCCGTTTTCAGCTTAAACGCGACCCGGTTGTAGCTGACTCGAAATGGCTGAAAGTACATATAAATTGTCTAACGTTGGGGAGATAACGCGGAAAAAAAAAAAAAATCCATCTCATCCACCATGATTCGTTCATTTAAAGATAAATTATCTATTAAAAAATGTGAATTTTTGTAATTCTTGTTAGTGCGTGCCCCAGCGCCTCGCTGGGCGTCGGAAAATCCGTCTTTGGCCTGCGCGACAGGTCCAACGAAGAACAGAGGGGAAGAAAAAGAAAATTTCCCTTATCTAAGGGGATGAAATAATTTTCGAGAAATTCTGTCACGAGAAATTAGCGACGAGAAATTGGCTTTAGAAAGCGCAAGTTGATTGTAATGGTCCGGCTATTAATGAATAAGTTGCCGCAGGGAATATGGGATGGAAAAAAGGTGGTGACATCGTTAAATTGTCGAGGAAAGATTGAGAGACCTTTTTTAAAAATGGATTAAAAGCGAATTAGGGATTTTGAAAATCCATTTTAAACGCTAAAGGATTAAGTGCCCCGGCGAATTTGATAATTCTCAATCAATTTTCCGGGGGAGGCCCCCGAAAAAGGGGCTCCCCGACGAGCTTCGAACTTTTCTTCGATGAACCTGCTCGAGATTCGCGCAGTCCACGCACATGCCGCGCATTTGCGCATTCACTGGGCTCCGGTATGCATTTTCCGTAAAAGTTATGCTGTTGGGGGGGGGGGGTGGGGAGAGAAAAAAAAAAAGAGAGATGATGTGAAATGATTGTCGTTTTTACGATTCCAATAGATATTTTCATGTTCCGACTTTAAAAATCCGATAAAGCCGACGTTATTACTCTTTAAATTGTAATGAGATTTTCTTTTGTGCTCTGTTTGTATTTTGTGCTTGCTATTTGCGTATGAGGAAGACAAAATATTTGTCAGATACAACTGATGCCCGAAAACATGGTTAAAATCCCACCTTCAACCGGAGCATTTCGGGTCGGAATGCGGCCGTATGCAAATGGAAACGGTGGAAATGCTTCGAAATTGTGTGCTGCAAGTTTAACGTTAACCGACACGACAGCATTTCTATATTTTATTCCTCGGGCCCTTCGTTAATTTTTTTTTTTTTTTTCACGTAAGCAACAGTCAAACAATAACATGCTCCCACGACGTTAAATGAAGTTAATATGCATTGAAATTACGCGTATAAATTTAATGTGCATCAAAAATGTGCTTTTTAGTTTAAGAGCGGAATACATTACCGGAGCACAAAGTTTAAAACTATCAATTTTAATAGGAAAACGTATATTTTTAATTAGCATTTACCCGGCAATTCAAACAGCCAGGAATTGCAATTAAAATGTGAATATTCAACGTATGGGGGCAGGGATTTTTTTTTTTTTTTTTTTTTTTAAAGAATTTCAGCGAAGGAAGAAGGAATCTTGAAAAAAGCAAAAATTTCTTTTTTTTTTTTTTCTCCTTTTTCCAGCAGCAAATTAAAGCCCGAATTCCTGTTAATATTTTTCCAGAAGAATAAAATCCAGCGAAAATTTAGAATTGCCGGGGAAACGAGGAGAAATGGCGGCCCCAATAAAAAGATTAATGGAAAAATTTTTTTTTTTTTTCAATTTTTTCCCTTGCCCCTCCCCGCTGCTGCTCCAAATCATGTTACCATCCGATCGGAATGATGATTTAACCGTACACTTCGGATTGTATCAGCAATTTGTCGGTCGGGAAACCTACTTGACCGAGAAAACGTTACAAGCGGGGCACAATTTTGCTCGACGACCCAAAAAAAGAAAAAAAAAAAAAAGCTTTCTGAGCGAACCTGAAAAAGAAGAGCCCCGACGTTCGCAACATTTGACCGTCGGTCCGCCAGCAGACCAAAAAGCTTGGCGTCTCCCTCGGCGCAAGCAAAGCTCTCTTATCGGCTTCCCCCAACCTGAAAACCTGAGATCGTTCCTCCTCCGCCAATTTTCCCGAAGGAAAAAAAAAAAAATACGAAACCTGGACGAAAATGCGATGTGCTTCGCGCTGGAACGTCGAGCAGACGTCACGTAAAAAGCGGACGGGGTGATCGTGCCTTTTGCCTTTCCCGGCGCCGTGCGCGCGTGTGTTCGTCCCGAAAACCGGAAAATTACATTTTTTTTTTTTTAAAAAAAAAAAATAAATAAGTAAATAAACGAAGAAAATAGTTTTGTACTCTGGATTAACAGGTTATCCATATGAAGTTACCAATTCGGAAATTATTACCCTCGATCGGACCCGTTAAAATTGCCTCGAAATTAAAACTTTGTTACGAAGAAGAAGAAGAAAAAATATATATATAAAAAAAAACACTTTATTAAAAGTTTTCAAAAGCATTAAATTACAATTTTTATACATGTTTGAAAAATAAAAAAAAAAAAAAAAATTTATCTTTCACTTTGCCTGCCTTCCAGGTTGGGGCAGGCCATTCTCGTGATCCTTAATAATACGAAACAAGGTTCCCTTTTTTTTTTTTTTTTTTGTTGGGGGAAAAAAAAAAAACCCTAAATGAGAAAAACGAGGAAAGACGAGCTCCAAATAATTAGAAGCGACCTGTTGCGAGAGGCGAATGCATCGAATACCTCCTCTAATTACTCCCATGAATTTCCTTCATATTATTCCCCCGCACTCCAAGGCACGTCGATTTGACATTTATAAGTTTCAAACGCTGCAGCCTGCCGGAAAACGGAAGTTTTTCCCCGACGGGGAAAAGGTTAGCCTGCCGGCGAACTGCGGGAGGGTATCCTCGCGCCAGGTTCGACCCCCGGTGGATCTTTTTTCCTTCCCTCACCGCCGCTGCTCTTCAGCAGCGGTAAACACCATCGCTTATTTTTATCCCCTTAAGTTTTTTTGTTTCGGTAACAGAGAGAAAAAAAAAAAATTCATTTTAATTTTTAATTTTCTACGTGCTGCCTGTGCAAAAACGAATTCGTGTCTCCTGCAGATGCGCCTCGGCGCTTGATGGAAAGAAAAAAAAAAAAAAAATGTATTTAACGATTTCATAAATCAAAACATGGAAAGGAATCCGCTGCAGCGAAGTCGGTTACTGGTACAAGGCAGATGAGAAAGCGTTTCGAGAAATTTTTTCTTCCTCTTCCCGAACCTTTCCTGCAGAATGCAAGTGGATAATTGAATTCCGCCTTCCTTGCCTTGCCCGCGGTCGAGGCAATTGGATCGGGAAAGGTTCGGGAACCTTTCGCGCTGCCGGGAAAGGCTCCGAGCGGTTCCCGGTCCAATCAGCCCGGCTTTGATCTCGCTCGTTATCTGAACATTTTGAGGTTTTTGCACCGCGTTGCGAAGGATCGTTTTCCATATTTTAATGCTTCTCGTTAGGAAAAAGCTTTTTTTACTGTCCATTTTTTTTTTTTTTTTTTTTTTTGAATTTATGGAAGAATAAAATGAAATGGTCGGGCCGTCGCCGATACCCGCGACTGTGCTGGAAGTGCCTCGAGCTGGCGGAAAATACATTTTGGGCGAATTGATATCGCGCGGAAGCCCCGGCATCGATTTGGGTTTATTTACGGCCGTGTATTCCTCTTTAGCGTCCCTGCCCTTGCGACGATGGTTATTTGCTAAGACCGTGCTAAGGCTGCACTCGCACACATAATATATTTTTAAATGAAGTCGCATCTAATTGTTCCGTTCGCTTGCTTAAAATCGCAAAATTCGTACGTATTGCGCATTCTCTTTTCGATCAGTGAATAATATAATATCGAAATTCATTTCAAAAATCAATTTTTTACCCCTTTTTAAAATCGACACTCATTTTGATTTGATAATTATTACTATTAACAAATTAACATGTCCCAAACGTAAACTATTTAAATTCGGCGTTATAATTATAGTGCTGAATATGATTATTGCACCTGCAGAACCAATCATATTTCATACAGCCTTCGATGATACCATTTTTCTTTCTTTTTTAATTCTCCACGATATGGATAAAAATCGTTAAAATATTTAATCTGGTGTGAAATGATAATTATATTTTATAATATGAAATATTATTTTAATGCGTAATAGAAAGTAAATTTTATGAAATGCATTTCATGAAAAAACCACATTATTTTGCTGAATTAACTACGATGAGTAACTTGATTACTTATATCAAACATTGTGTGCTTTTCATTTATGAAGTTATTGTTAACGTGTCGTGTAATCGAAATGCGAACTCGTAAAAATGCATAAAGAACATTTCCAGATGTATGATTTTACTACCTAACGTAATTATATATAATTTGCTTCTCTCGATACGTATTAAAATTGAACTGTCTCTTTTTCAGTTATCAAATCTTACATTGAGGAAAAGCAAATTGACTGCTGACATGAAATCCATCTTAACGTTTCAAGCTGTTTAATGGGTTTTATAATATTGCCACTAAAATTTTTTTTTATGGAATACTGCCATGTAATTACTATAAAAATATAATTTTCTTTAGTTAGACTAGTAGTAATTTTTTGATATAATCTTTCGCTGACAAACGCATATTGCAATAATATAAATATATGAAAATGTATTTTTCAGGCAATAATCTTTTTTTTTTTTTTTTTTTTTAACTGCTCTACATCATGACAATTCCCAGTTTAATTTGTGTAACTTTTTAAGTCATAATTTCCCAGGTAAGAGGAAAATGGACGGTTACACTGGGTCTGTTTTGGAAATAATGAAATTGCAATTTTTATACTTTATTGTACAGCTTATTTTTCTCCCTTTGTTTGGTAATTTGCATATATTAAGATGTTATTTTATGCAGTGGCGATAGTTAATATGGAGATTCCTGCCTCGCCTAAAAAGCCTTTACGAATCATTTTAAGCGATGTTACGCTAGCGTTGTTGCGAACGCGAAGAAATTCGACTTCATATCGGTCTCGCCTTATTGAAAAATGTCAGTTATTTTCGATTAATTAAAAAAAAAAAAAAAAAAAAACAGGATTTTCTGCAAATGAGCTTTCAGTCATGTCAGCATACCTTTCCGGTATCTCAGGATTTTGAAATTTTCCTCCGGATTGATTTTTAATAAGACTTATTATTAGTCGCAAAAACTTTTTGAAATGGGCGACGGTAAAGTGTTGATCTTCATTCCCGTACATCGCGGCAGTCCTGAAATATTTTCGTCAAGAGCATCGCGGACGTTGCTTACAAATTTTTCGGAAAATACCGAGGCCGCTAACTGATGTCACATCTCATCTTCGCGGGAACGTAACATATTTCTTTTTTTTTGAGAATATTTCCTCCTGCACAAATGACAGGGAATGGGGATTCTTTGAGGGTGAAAAGGAGAAGTTTAAATTAAAGAAAATACGGCGCGGGCTTTAAGCTGCATAATTAAAAACTTCGGCTGCTACATTTGACGATTTAAGATGGTAGCGGTTCATGCATTTGCGGTGGCGCAAATGCAATCCAAGAAGACTTCTAATTATTTCAAATCTACACAATGAAATGATCAAATTAAGCATAAGAGCGCATTTTATTGATAAAAAGTAAAATGTAAACTGCCGGAAAATAATTGCTAAGCCTCGCCCCGCAGGGAAACCAAAAGGAGAAACGTCAGCAGAGAGGGTACCCTTGGAAAAATCTAACGCCACGTAAATGATTTTGAGCCATAAACTTTTGTTTGATTTTTGCATAACAAAAAGGATGTTTGCAACAAATCCCTCCACTTTTTTATTTGATAATTTATTTTTATTACAAGTTGCCTTTTAAACTTTAGAAAAAGTTGAATGAGGACAGACTTAATCTATTATTGCAAAACTATTTCCTCAAATATAATTTATGCACTAACATTAACATGGATTTAATATAATTCAAACGTTCGTTGCATAAACAGGAAACGTTTTTAGTTGCATTCACAACGCTCTTTATTCTAGTTCAACAATGCAAAGTGAACCAAATTTTTTTTAATTGTGGCCATGTTTGTGTTGTATATTTTAATGTTTGCTACGGATTTTCCGGCAGAAGCCGCTGTAAATTGTTTCAGCCCATGCCTGAATAAAAGTTTGAATATGATTTAATTTTTACTCTCCAGATTCAGTTATTAAAAAAAAAAAAAAAACTCAGGTAATGAAAAATTCTCAAAATTGTCTATATAAAGAAGATTCGTTCATTTCTCACCATGCCGAATTCCAAAAGCTTGTTAATTAATAACTCGTTTACAACATCAATATGATCACGTTCGTTTAGTTAAGTCTTCACAAGGTATCGACAGGCGAAGGCGGGGATTAGGTAAAAAGCACAAGTTCCAATATCCGATTTGACTTTATGGTTCTTAGCACTTCGCTATTTTTTCCTCCCCGTGCGATTGTAAAGCCTCATCGCACCAAGTGCATGCAAACAGTGGTTCATTTCCTTCTTTAATTTTGAAAGTCTCGCTTTCCCATGTGAAATGCCTCCCACGACCGGAGGCGCAGACGTTTCGGAACAAGTACTCCGAGCATGAAAGCGGTGAGAACCACGAGTTGAACAGCAAGGGACAGCAGGTTCAACCTAGCGCAAACAGCTTCAGAGTGCGCGGAACAATTTGACGCTCGGATGTCTCACCGAAGGAAGATTAATCCACCCTTGGCCATTTATGCCTCCCGAGGTTTGTTCTCCCGATCCGCGAGTAAGCAGCTTCCGGCGGTATCGGTTTTCAGGCACAAAAAAAAAAAAAAAAAAAATAAATTCCCCGAGCTTTTCCGCTGCTGCCGCCGTCGCATTCGCAAACGAAACCCGTTCGAAGCCCAAGTGTTCGCCCTTCTGCGTTCGACCTTTTTTGCGAGTTAAGCTCCCCGCAGCAGCAACTCAAACCTCGCGGCCGCGTCCAAACGGAAGCTCTCCAGCGCCGAAATTCATTTTCCTCACCTCGGATTCGCAAAAAAAAAAAAAAAAATTTCTTGCGCTCAATCTCGATCCGAAAAACGCTAAATCTTTTTTTGAAATTCTACATTTAATGCCCCGAACAAGCGGGAGGGAGGGAGATGGGGGTGGAAAACTCTTTCCCGAAAAAAGCGTCGAGAAAAATGAGGTTCAGTTAAGATGTGTTCGATTCCAGATGGCAAGGAAATTGAAACCTGGAAAAGTCATCTGGATTTTACGATTTTCCAGTTCCGATTCTGAATATTATCAACGATTCATGTAACGTGTCATCTGCACATGTCGAATGAACGGATGCGGAGACGAAAGGCAGAGCCGTGAACGTTCGCGCTTTTTTTTTTTTTTCCCCGGCAAAATGCAGGGAAAAGGGATGAAATGGAATACGAATTTTCAAAATGTTTTCAGCATGCAAAAAAAAAAAAAATATTTGAAATATAATCGTTTTATCAGATGGAAAGACATCTAATTCCTCGAGTGGAATTTCCATTCTGACTCTGAGGTCTCGCAGGGCTCCACGAAGAAAGAGGAAAATTAATTTTTATTTATTTCCCCTCGTTCAAGTACCACAAATACAAAATTAATTTTTTTATTTTTTTATTATGAAAATCCCTTGTCAGTTTGCTCGAGTACGTTTTTCGGCGCACGTTGGTAAGGATAAATTTTCTAAAAAATACGTACGGAGACTCCCTGATTCAACCTGCAACGACAGACAGAGCTTATAGTCAGTTACAATTCAGTTTTTTCATTATTAAGGCTCCTTCAAAATGCCACCGATATAATTTGTGTTGCCAGAATCTTTAATACGTGGCGGGCAAAAAACGAATTTATGGGAGAATGCTGATTTTTACGTGCTTTGAAAATGACACTGTAAAAAATCTTTTTTAACATTTATAATATTAATTAATATATAAAGTATCGCATGAGCTTAACTGAAAGACAAAGTAGAGCGGTGGTCGAAGTGACGGATTTTCATTAAAAGTGTAAGTTATGCAATCAGAAATGGGTTTCACGAAAAAAAAAAAAAAAAAAAAAACCGAAATTAGGTTGCATCAGAAGAAAGAAGAGGAATCATATGAAGAACTATTAATCATGTAAATGGCCTCGGCTGGTTGAACCGAGACTGCTGACTCAAGATCCAGTCAGCAAACTGCATCTGTTTTCCAATAAACTGGAGAACATCTTAGCGTGATCAATTCTTCCCGGCGTCTGGCGCGCAAAAAAAAAATTTTTTTTTTTTTCCCCCCACCGAAAACTGCTGTTCATATGCCTTTCGTCTGCGGGGCTCTTCCGGCAAGCGTTTCCCTTTGTTTAACGTTGAATTTTCCGTGCAAAGGATTCAGTTTCCCTCCCCCGGCTCCATCACTGACCATTCCGACTCCCTTTTCATTTCGCAATGCGCCCCCAGAGACGGATGGACACCTTCACCCGGTTGCGTAAGCCTCCGTCAGTGTGCACGCTCTCCGCGGCGATGCGTTTCCGCACAGATGCAAAATGAAAATTCTAGCGCTTTCCCATCATTTTTCCGCCCGCCGCGAGTCTTGCTTTGAATGGGCATCTCCCTCCGGTGGGTCTTTCATGCCAACGCCTTGATTGGGGATTTTCACCCCCCCGCCCCCGCCCCCCCCCCATTTCCTTTTTTTTTCTTATTCGCTCAAATCGGCCTTTCGATTTATTACTGGACGGTTCGCATTTCAAAAGGTTTTTTCCTCTCTTCGTTTCCGCGGACATGTCGGTCTATTTCACCCACAAAAGCATCTAATAAACCTTTTCCTCCCGATTTTCCCCCGAAAAAAGGTCAATTTTCTTTTGAGTTATCGAGTCCGACCCGTACAAGCTTCCCTTATACGTTATTCCCCCGTTTTTGCTTTTTTACATCTTATTTAAAAGGATATGATCCTTTCCTGGATTTTTTATCACAGCTTTTTTTGTAACCGCCGAGGGCTGACTTTCGGAATAACTCAAAACATCGCAAACCAGAGCTAGAGCCGAGGTATAAAGTTGCGAATGGAATAAGTCACATATGAATCTTATAATTGATTCCTGCAGAAAATCAAATGCTAGCTGAATAAAACAAGGTACATAGAACTGACCGCCTAATATATTAACTGATGCACGTTTATCACTTACAAGTATTTGCAATGGTAATTCTATGGGACCCGGATTTCTTTTCGGCTAACATTTTTCAAATTCTTTTTAAAATTGATTTTCATTATTTTTACCTTCAGTCTAGAAGAATGGCAATTGCAGAACTTACAATGCACCACACTGATAATTGTGCTGCAGTCCGGAATAGATATCCATAAATTTTCGGCTTGCGGCATTGTTTCGGAATTCTACCTTATTTAGAACGAAAATAACTATGTTCTTCTTAAGAAGCTCTCCTTAGGTTCCTGATCCATGTGGTAGAGTTCACGGTATTTTTTTCTTTTTCCCTTTTATAAAACGCACATAAAGAAATAAGTTTTAAAGGATTGACCTCCCGCAGAATTTCTTTGGAACATCCATTAATTATTTCTGCAGGATAGATATAATTCGATGCTTCTCGTAATGAGGTTTTAAAAAAGAGGCAATGAACATCATAATATAACAAAATACAAGATCCCGTTTTGATACCAAGCTGGCAAAGATCTAATTTCATTTTCTTCTTCCGATGCTTGTTAATTATTGCTTTATTGCTACAAATACCTGCCTCAGTTTTTCCGAACTGGGTCTTCCATCCTTTCAAATATTAAAATCATTTAATTGTGCGGAGGTGATTCGCAATTCCTTTCTTTTTTTTTCCACCCCCAACCAAACGTCATCGCTCCTGCTTACACGATGCCCTGCTTAAGAAAACGAAAGTTGATAAATGGAATAAAAAAAAAAATAAAAAATAAAAAAAAAAGTGCGGGAAACGGTTCGCGCTGCTTGTATAGCTGATATGACAATAAAATTTAAACTGCCAGATCGAAAATGAGAAACAATATCCGACACCTTGTGCAACATCCGACTGGTTTTCGGGCCGTTTCGCACACGGTCAGCTTTTAAAGCGAGATCCAAGGGAACACAGAAAGGAGCCCATAAAAACCTCCGGAAAAGGTTCGATCGTCCCTTCCAGAGCGAACGCGTTTTCCAGCAATTACCGAAATTAAAATTTATTCTCGCAGAGAACATCGCTACAGGCTGCAAGAAGGAAAAACCGAAGCATGTTTTAATTAGCTCGTGGATCCTTTCCGAAATGCTGTCGCAGATCGCAGCTTTCCGCATCCGGAGCCCCCGCTCGCTTCCCTTTTTACGTCTCCTCCGTCGTTCTTTATCCAGTTTCTCCTCTGACGCGTTACATTCAATCTCTCATTCAATTCTTCATAACTCTCATTCAAATGCAAAAGGTTTTTAATCCTTTTTCATTCACTGATTCATTTTTCATTTTCAGGGAAAAAAATAAAAAATTTTCGTCGCTCCCTCTGTCCCGGTGCCTGAAACTAAACCTTACCTATTTTTTTTTTTCAGCTCCTTGTATCCCACTTCTTTTAGAACAACCACCCGCATCGAATAAACGTAACTCGGATCCGTTTTTTTCGAAAATGTATTTCATTTTTTTCTCACAATTCATATACTAATTTCGTTAAACCTTTTTTTTTTTTTTTTTTTATTTATTTCATAGTAATTAGCAATATCAGCTTTATTATTTTGTGTTTTTTCTTACGAAAAAGCTTTATTTCATGGATTTTTAAGATTACGTGTATTATATAAAATATCCCTAATTAAAGTTGTCTTACATTAAATCTTTTTTTTTATCTGCTCACGGACAATTACTATCTTGAAGCTTATTGTCTGAGAAACTACAATTTAATAACTGGGGATCGATAATGAGGCAAACCAACAATATAATTAGGTCCGCGATCGTTTAAGTCGTTGAAATTCAAAAAGGCACATTCTCCCGCATTAACGAGTTCAGGTTCTTAATATGAGCGTTGCATAATTTGACTTTATTGTGTGTTTATTTGAGCTGTTCTTGGATCGCCATCCTCCCTGCAAGAACAGTACGAAACGAAAAATCTCACGGCTGCAGAAATAATTTAGTGGCATTCGGAAAAGGTTTTTGCTTTTGGAAAAAAATAAAAAACATAAAAAATTATTGCCCGGTTTGATAAAAGAAATGAAATAACTCAAAAGCAATTTCCCCACATGTATTATATAATATCAAAACCTATAAAAAAAAAGAAAAAAAAAAAAAAAAAGGATTATTTTTCAAGTGCACGGCGAGAAAGGCGAAACTTCGGCATTGAATTCTCGCCCCAGGTCACTAAAGTGCGATCCTTTGATGGTGGTTGTGAATATTTTAAAGATATTTCAACCCCAAAGAGCTAGTTTAGTGCAATGAAACATTAAAAAATTAATGAAAATCCGAGCAAATGTATCCGCGGCATAAAAATCCCATTTTTTCCCGAATTTTAATGCCCCCCCCCCATTCCCGATTTTTTCGCGGAGTATTATTCTTAAATTTTCACTCTGATGAGCCACTAAGGATTCCACATCTCGAGAGGGAAAAAAAAAAAAATATTTCCAGCCCTTTTTTCGAGAAATGAAAATAAACACTTGATTGAAAAATTCAATCTTAGCTCCAACGAGGCATCTCTCTCGCTCTCCAATCTGTACATTTCATTAATTCCATCTACTTTTCAAGAGAGTATTTATACATCAGTTCTGCACTGATCTAAATCTCAAAAGTTCCTTTCCGGAATTCTCCTGGCATCAGCGCCAGTGCCTGCCTCATTTTCGAAAATTCTAGTTTAAATTCTTCACGTTAATATCACTCGCAGAAAGGAAAAATTAATATCGAAGAACGATCCGGTCACGTTTCTCGTAGATTTCTATCCTAAATTATACATTTACATCAACCTTTTATATATATATATATATATATACACATATAGATAGATAGATAGATAGAAATGCAGGAGCGAAATTAGTTCATTCTATCCTTCATCGTATGTTATTTCGTGAAATTTTCCAAATTTCAACCGTCCCAGCCGTGTCGCGGCATGGATTGCAAAGAGCAGAAATGTGTGGAATGCAAATTGTATGCGCATTGCCGAAGCAAGGCGGTACACGAAAGATGAGAAAAATGAATATTGGGATTTCTAAAATATCTCGCGTTAGGTAAAAATTACAAATATTCGAGCGAAATTTCGTGACCTGCGATTAAGGTACGAAACTGACTCTTTGGACCGAAAGTTTTTCTCATCTTCGAACAAGAACCGTCTCCTTCACTCCCTGTGAAAATCTCACATAATTTCCGTATGCGAGCATGAGCGGGAAACGTATATTACGAAGGCGAGTCCTCACGAATGCGACATTTAAAAAAATAAAATAAAATAAAATAATAAAAATAATCCTCCAATTATAATGCAATAAAGAAAAAAATGCGGGGTAAGAAATTCATTTGCTGGGTCCTAAGGGAATTTATTACAATTTTTTTTTTCTCACAGTGAATACTTAAAATATTCCGCAACAAGGGAGTTGCGGGACCGGGGGGGATGAGATGGTAAAGCGTTAAAGGTAAATATAATTCGAAAAATAAATATTTATAAGTTTCCGTGCAAATAGCCGTAGCTGTAATCCAAAGATATGCCATCCAGAAATGAGAAGCGGCAAAAAAAAAAAAAAAAAAAAAAATCAGCATTAATCAAAATGAAAAAGAGCCGCTGCCGGAGAAAAAGGGTCAGCCACACTCTGAAACTGATAATAAAATTGCGAAACATTTTTTTGCTGACTTATGATGTCTCCCAGGACCTGTCGAAGGAGTTGACCAAGCACTTTGCCCGGAGAGTCCTTATCCGACTCCACTTTAGCTTCCCTCGGCAAATACTCGAAAAGGCTTCGACCCGGATTTTCCCTGATCGAAGACCGTTCCTGTCGTGCAAGGTTCGTCTGCTCCCACGGAGGGGCGACATCCCTTCGCCTTCCGCCGTTCAAGCCATAAAAAAATTTCCACTCCCAATTTCACTAATGCCGCGGTTAACCGGTCGCGGTAGGGAGAAAAAGGGAAAATTAATTCTGGAGTGCTCCACGGGAATGGGCCGGGACCGAAAACGGAAATCGCAGAGCAGGTTAAAAAAAAATATGAAAAACTGGAGTCAGGGCGAAGAGAGATCATTCGGGGTGTCATTTGAAATGTGCACGAGAAGAAAAACCGGCTTTTCCGAAAAAGAAAAAAGGAAAACTCAAATTTTATCCAAACTCATTCTCTTTTTTCCTAAGTATTTCATTTCCGCCGAGTGGAAAAGTAAAACTTATTACACTTGATGCTGCCTTCCCTCCTCTCGCAGTCCTCCGCCTCTCATCAATAAGTCACTCCATCTGTGCCTTTTCTCTCTCCAGCGTCCCGAACGGGCAAAAAAAAATTTTTTTTCCGTCCGACTTTGCCGTATCCCGCGGAAAAGCGAGCGAAGCCAGTCCGACGACTCGGATCGCGGCCGCCAGCCTTGCGTAATGTGGCGCGAGAACATCGCAAACCCAAGAGGCAAGCCTCGCGGGATCGCGGGACGGCGTCCGGTTTCGCCGCACCCCGTGCCGCCCCAGCGCTTTCAGCGACCATCCCGTCAGCACCGTACGAGGGTTCCGTGGCGTTCCCCGACCGTTCCACAAGCGAAAAGTCCTCGCGGTCGATCGGTTTTTCCCTTTGTGCCGCTCGCTCGCTCGCTCAGCTTACGCGATTAAAATCCCGGCGGCAAATGCCGCGTTTCGCTTCAACAACATCGACGCGTGCACGACAAAAGGCGAGAAGTTAAATCGTACGTGTGCGACACCCATTCCTACGTGTAAAATTTCGTCTCCAGTGCCACTGCGATGATCGCTCCAGGATATTGATATCGAGGAACGGTTCCAGCGGGCTTTATTGTTGATAAATTAGATGAAAAAAAAAAAAAGGCCTCTTTTCCCTATCCTTTTCCCCGGCAGATTGATGAATAACAGCTGCTGGAAACTGCCGTCCGGAAAATTCCCCAAAATGATACTCCTGATGAAGTTTTTTTTTTTTTTTTTCTGCCATTTGGAAATCGATCGCCGCCGAAGCATTTTCTCCGGGATTTGAACGGTCCCCGGCATTGCTCCCTGGGGAATGATGCGCGCAATAGCCTGCATCTTGGTATCGATCATTCCCGAAAACATTTTAATATGAATAACTTATGTGACAATCGATGTAAAATGTGCCATGTTTTTTTTTTTTTATTTTTTTATTTTTTTTATTTATACATCCAAAATTATTATATATTGATGAATTGTCTCGGCGACCCATTATTCCCCAACCTGTATGTCATCTTGCAAATTTTATTGCTCTTTTTCATGTTGAAGAGAACAAATGAATTAACCTAATAATTGACGTTTTGTGATTTATGTCCCAATATGGTTCCGTAATGCGCGGGCCTATGTTTTAAACAATTTCGAAATTTATGCATTGCAAAAAAATAACATGTGACCATGTGATACAACATGATTTCTTAATAAAATTGTCCGGAATAAATAAATGCAGGATATACATATATATATATATATATATATACATATAAGGTCCTGAATAAATATTTCGCTTGTTAAGAATTTTTTTTTCCCACGAATATATCCAAATATTCGACATCTGAAAAAATATTCTTGCTACTTATTTTTTTCGGTTTATTTGAAATTTTGCTATGAGCTGATGGGTAATATAAATAAATGAAAACTAATTTTTGTTACGGCAAATAGAGCTTGCGCTGAACGTTATAAATTGTTCGATAACATGCAGTTATAAAAATGTTCAGCCTTTTTTTTTTATTTCTTTAAGGTAAATAATTTTTTTCCTACTTCACAATTCATATTTTCTTTGATGTTAATGAGAACACGAATTTACTCCAACAGTAAATTTTAATTATTTTTTTTTATTCTTCTCGCATGCATTCTGGTGGTAAGTTTTCCATTTCCATTTTACTTAAAAAAAAAAAAAAAAATTTTAAATATGCCCCGAAAAAGAATATCATTATTGAAACAAAGTTTTCTTGTTTTCTTGCCTTGAAAAGATGATTTTATTTTCTTTTATATATATATATATATATATATTTTTTTTTTCTTCTTTGCTTCCTCCAAAAATATCATATCTTTACCTTTGTCCTTTTCTGCGGAAGATTTAATTTCGGTTTGATTTTGAATGGGAATTCCTTCCCTTCAGTCATTTTTGTGGAAAAAAATGGTTTTTATTGTTTGAAGGAAGAGTTTGAGAAAGGGATAAGGCGGTAAGAAGAAGATGGTTTCGAATTCTGATTTAAATTTTCAGAGATTTTCATGCTTTTACCCTTTTTTTCGGACTTTTTATTTATTCATGTTTTTATCCTTACTCCGAAAACTGGAAAAATATAGAAATTTTATCTGGTTCCAGATTCCTATGAGAAATCAAAAGCTACATTTACATGAAACTTTTTTTTTTTTTCCACGTGCATCGCAGGACCGAGGGAGACTCTGATTGGATTTTCGAAATCTTGTATGGAGAAAAAAAAAATAGATAAATAAATAAATAATCAAAAATTATATATATATATATATATATATAATAAATTTTCCGCGCTTTCAAAATTCGTTTCGATTCACAAATGTTTTCCTTTCCTAATTCGGAATTTTCATTATCATTCCGGAATTGGATTCCGAATTTAAGTAAAAAGCGTTTTATTGTGCAGCGTAAAGGTAAATTTTGGATATGGATCTCGAACTTTTAGCCAAAGCACTTTCGATTGTGGAAAAAAAAAAAAAAAAGGCACAATCCATGTGATTATTAACACTTTTTTTTTCATGTAGCTTTACCGTTTATATTCCGCTGTGCTAACGTCAGAAATTTCGTTTGCCATCAAATCATAGCGATAATTTCACTTCGGATGTGCGAGGCAAAACAATCCGGTTTAATTGCACGTCCGAAACTCGGAAACCGCGAAAAAAATTCGAAAATCTTCCAACATTTTTTATTATAATAGCGAAAGTGGCACTAGAAAAATTAATCCCGTTCCTGAAATGATTAAATCTCAGAACAGTTAACTCACTGGCTGAGTTTAATCTTCACCCCGAACATAAAGTACTCATTTGAGGGAAAAGATTAATCGCTTTGTGTTTACAGAAGCTTCAATTTCGTTTTGAAATTCCCCGACTTCTGACACGTCAATGCCGATAGCAGTTGGCAATGAGTTATTGCTTTGCCCGGTCACTTGTAATAAGGGAAAATGGATTCGTGTATCATCTGAAATGATTTCCGTCTCTTCCGCAGCGATGTCTGCGTACGCGATACCGCTGTTGCATTGTTTGCCTGATTCCACGTCCGCGGCCGGTTTCTGTTGTTATTATTTTTTTTTTATTCTTTTTGACTCAATTTTATTTTTTTTTAATTTATAAACGTCCGAACTCCTCGGAAATTAAGCGGCAATGTTTAGATCGCGAAATCATTCCCATTCGTTTGCGGCCAACTTCCAGCTGAAAACATAAAAGTTATGC
>JAOWBB010006468.1:0-25588 GCA_028565995.1 Ricinus marginatus | reverse complement strand
CCCCCCGTAATAAATTGCTACCGTTTTTTTGATTTACGGCGCATCAACGGAAAAAAATCGCTGAAATATATATATGTGTGTGTGTGTGTGTGTGTGTGTGTGTGTGTGTGTGAACCTAACGTTTAAACAAGAAAATTTAATAGCCTTCAACAAAAAGGTAAATAACGTTACAGGGAAAGTAATTTTTTTCCGCGACGGGGGCGGATCCTGAAGCTCTGCACAACAAAAAAATCCTTTTTCTGCACGGTCATAGGGGATGCCAACCTTTCCGCTGCTTCCGAAGCTTTTTACAGCCAAATAAAAGAAGGAAAAAAAAAAGAGAGAGAAAATTTCGAAAAGTGTTCCGCGCCTTGTTTCACCCTTTTCCTGTAAAAAGAGAAAAAAAGCATTTGGACGAAACGAAGAAAACCTTCTCTGAAACTCTTCAATTCGCCCGATGAAACGGTGAATAATTAAAAAAGAAAAATAACAATAAAAATGAAGGCACGGACGGACATAAATAAGGCAAGAAGTCGGCGACAAAGGGAAGGACCGAATGGAAATGCGAAAAGTGCAGAGGGATGAGATGCTACATTTCAGAAATGAATCCGAGTGAAAAAGGTTCGGGGTTAAAGGGAAAAAGGTTCGGCGAAAGCTTTCGAGAGGTTAAATATCTCCTAAAAATGCTTCATTTGATTCCGAGCCGCCATTTCCGATGCCAGAAAAAGAGAAGTTGGGTTTCTTCCATTTGGTAACCATCATGCATTCGAGCCATCGGGATTTTCATTTTTATTTATATTTCTCTTTTATGGATAAAAAAATTTTTTTAATGGCCGGGACCCCCGTGAAAAACTTCGGGATGGCACGAGGAGATGAGAAAAATCGAATTCGCCTGGAAAGCTCTTTTTATTTTTCCTCCGGTGGAAATTCTAAACATTGCATTTCGAAATTTACCCTTCATCCCCCGCCCCCTCATCCCCGAAATCGAATATTTTCTTTTTTATTCAGCCTCCCCCTCTATGGTCTTAAACGCAAGAAATAATATTAGCTCCAATGCTAATTTCGTTTTTGCTTCTTAAAAATACCAAAACCGAAATTCGCTTCATTCAAAGCCAATCGCGCTTTTTTTCCTTTTTTTTTTCGAAAATCCCCACTTGGTTGGATTTTTTCCCCAGCCTTACCTGAATCATTTTCCGACAGATTTTCAAACGTCAACCATAAAGGGATACCTCGCGGTGAGGAAACATCAACCAGTGGCGAATTTGCATTTGGATATGACGTTTATAGGGGGATCGTTCATGTGCTTCGACTTTTCCCGCATGCATTACTCTTCTGCGTGACACGACAGATACGCATTCCGCGAGAAATGTTCCCATTTCGGACTTTAATTGCATTTACATAGGGGATGAAAAGCGGGGAGGGTCTTCTCAGACGCGGAAGATGTTAAGCGCTTCTGACGTGGAAAATCGGGAATCAGTTTGCGAGTGCTGCGCCGCAGCATGGAATCCTTGCGCCGCAGCGTTCAGAAACCGGGAAATGAAAGAAAACTGGTGCGGTTGACACTGGACAGGGAGGCACCGAAGAAAGGTCGAGGCCGGAAAGATAAAAAAAAGGAGAAAAAAACAAAAAAAAAAAAATACCGAACGGGCCGAGCTAACAAAATGCCTTCCGACGCGTGATTTTCTCGGGGAAATCCCGTCGCTTCCATCGGAAAATCCATAAAATTAATCGAAGGTTCCCGTCCCGGATAATCGTGCCTTCGATTATCCGGCGACTTTTTCCTTCCCGCCCTTTTCCCGAAAGGGAAAGGGGGAAGAAAGGAAGAGGCCCGTGCGCTTTCCGCACGCACCGCTCCGATGCTCTCGCGATGCCGCAACAGAAGCTCCGGGACGGCGATTTCCAAAATCTGCAGAAGCGGCAGCAGCAAACGTTACAAAAGCTCGGCATTAACTATTTAGAAAAGGAGGAAAAGAGGAAAAAAAAAAAAAAAAGGGTAACGAAAGCAGAGTAATGGCGGGCAACGGGGAGGATCTGCGGAAGTAAAATGAAAACACGGGCAGGATAGGAGACGTCCGCCGCAGGAGAGGGCAATAAATTACCGGGATGGTGCGAGCAGCAGAAGGAAAATGCGAGGTCAAAGGGTGAAAAGGGAATATTTCTGCGGCGCTTTTGGCCCCGGCGGAAAGCTTTCATAAACGGTGGAAAATCCAATTGAAATATGCGAGGAGCTTTCCGCCGGGTCCCCGTTCGCAGAGACTGCCCTGATTGAAAACGGGAAAAAGCGCGGAAAATGGAAAATTCGAAAATAAAAAATTCCTAGTGGCTCCCTTGCCGGGGGGGGGGGGGGAGGAGGCAACAGGAAAACCCAAACCGCACGTTTTAATTAAAAAAAAAAAAATTGATACTTCGCCCTTATTATTTAAAATAGAAATATAAAAAAAAGAATATTAATATGTGTGCTTAAGTTTAAAATTTTTATTTACTAAAAAATTCGCCTTTTTTATTTTTTCCCTGGATCGTTATTCACATAAAACACTGCAGAATCATTTTCTGCCGCGAAAAATAAATAATAATAATAATAATAAGCAATTTATTTAATCCCAAAAAAAAATGCAAAGAATGGTTTAGGATTTCCTTTTAATGCCCCAATAACTTTTTATCTTTTAATTTTGACGCTGGGAGATTAAAAAAAAATTCCATCTAAAAAGTCAAACCGAGATCACAGTCGGTTTGGAACCGTCCCGGTAACCATTTAATGGCATCTGGAAATATATATATATTTTTTTTTTTAAACTTAAAGTGGATCGGTAGCAAAAAGTGAGGCTGTTGGATAAGTTATCCGGAGCTTTTAATGAAGACAGAGCGAATGGATATTCCGAATAAAGCCCTTTCGTCGAACGACGTGAATCTGCCACGTGGATCAAACCCGAAAAACAATGCGAAAGGGAAAACAGACCGAGGCTTCCGATGCGGAGCAACGGGAAACGATGCCGAGTGCAACCCACCCCGTTGGGGTGCATAAAACCCCGTTATCGGGGACCAAAGAAACCAACATGTGGCTAACACCATGCCGGTGCACCACCGGAAAAACGGAGACTCTTCCTGTCTCTCATCCTGCCGGAGCATTTTGCCCCGCGCATTTTAAGCCGAGCATCAGTCGCGGGAGCAGATCTCCGACCGTTGCTGACGGTGCACCCAAACTGCATCGCCACGTCGACTTGTCGGGGATTGGCTCCTCTTATCGTCCGCTTCTTTCCCGTGCACGAAACGCGTTACTTCCGCTCAAAAGGAAAATTCCTCCGAATATTTTCGCGATCTGCCGAGGTTCCGAAATCCCATCCTCGCTTCCGTCCCCCCTTGGGGTGTCTTCCCGAGGAATTTTTAACTTCGGTCGCGAGCTATTTCTCTTCCCCCGCCCTTTCACAGCGGCACAGCACAAGGATTGAAGATGAAAAACTCGGTGAAGCTTCAAGCCTTTCGCGGGGCACGAAAGAGGAGTTTCTTCTTTTTCTCCGGCGGAAGAGGGACGCGGAGGGCAAAGAGAAAATTTTCCGAGTGGAAAGAATAGCAGGAGCTTAATTCGGATTTATAACCCGGGGGCCCACGATGATTATAACGCCGAGCGAAGGGAAGTCTTAGATCTTGGTTGCTTATTTTTTCGAAAGCTTTTTCCGAATGCCTCCCACTCTGCCGGACAATATCCCTCCTCCTTCCGAATGAATTGAGGATGCCTTCTTCTCCAGTTGAGAATTTGATCTTGGACGAAAAAAAAAAAAAAGAAAAAAGCCGGCATGAGTAAGTTAACCTGATCCTTAATCCGGGCAAAGGATGCGAAATGGATTGGGAAAAGTGGATGGGAAACCAAAGGGAATTTAATGGAGTTTCAAAAAAAAAAAACGGGCTCCTGAGAGGCGAACGCGAATTTTTGTCCAGGCGAAAGAACCGAATTCACAAAGGAAAAAATTAATGAAATTAATTAAGCAACGAAGTCGAAATCTTAACGATTTTCCGACCTGGAAGCGGTTTTACTTTGACGACTCTTCGCGAGTGGGGCAACGTAAAGGATGTCGTCCAGCGGAATGAGAGACCTGATCCCGCCGGGGAGGATTACTGGAAGAAAAAGGGAACTCTTTCCAAATTTTTTTCCGGCACTTTTTCTCTGCCGCACGGGGCGGAATCCCCTTCGACGCAGCGGGGGTCCAGGTTTTCCAGCGCGCAGGCAATCGAAAGCAGGAATTTTCCTTACGCAAAACCGTATACGCGCTCGTTCCAGCTGTTGCGAAAAGTGTTACGCCGCATAAAATTAACCATTACGTTTAATGCGAGATTATGAAATAAACGCTAAATCCGAAGAGCGTGCCTCGGCCATTCGCCGGAGTTCCCTCGTCTCCGGTCCGGGAATTAAGTCGGCTTTGGAGAACCGTAAAGGGAGATCCGCAGCAAGAGGGAACCGTCCCTCGAATCCTGGAGCGACATCCCCGCAGAAAAAGACTTTTAAGCGGAGGAGCCGGACGCGAGGAGGAATTTCGAAATGGACGTCACGCTCTTTGGAGGTGCGGAAAAATTAGCCGGACGCCCCGTAAAAGAAAACTCTCCGGCGCAATCGCGTCGGTTGAACCGGGGATGGAGCAGGCGTCTCTGGAGCACTTCCTGAAGGAGCAGAAACGTCGTTACTTTTTTGTATGGGGAAATGGGGAAAATTTCTTGCGTTTAACGGCATTTCGAACAGCTTCCCGTGAAGGTTTCGAAAGGGATCCGGAAGAAAAAAAAAAACCATCCGCTGCGGTGCTGCATCGCTCTCGCACAGATTCCTCCGAACAGCCACAACAGTTCCAAAACGCAAGAAAATGAATGCGAAGCCATAAACAAACGGAATAAGAGGATTTCAGAGGTAGTTTTATGGAAGAGCGGACACATTTGAAATGCTGCCGAGGCATATTTTTATTTTTTTCCCTTTGATTCTCCTTCCCTTCCTTCGGGAACATCTTCAAAAGCTTTTTTTTCTCCTACGGGAAGATTTCATCCTACGAATCTCAATTATCAAACGGAATTCTAAATTTTTCTATCCCTCGACGGGTCCGGTCGTAAGTTCAAGCGAAATCATTTCTTCGGCCTCTTTCTTGCTGAAATATTAATGGTTCCTCGTCTGCTAACTCGAAGAACTTCGCGAGGTATGCCAGTCCGGGGAATATGTAGATGCGCATATTTGCTGCGGGCTCAGAACCCTTTAAACCTTTCGAAAAATTCATTACGCGAATTCCGGAAAGGCATATTTATTCGACTGCGTCGAAGCTTCAGGAAGAAACTACATGCTAATACAATGGAGATTTATCAGCTACGTGTGAAAAACAATTCTTCATGATTTATTACTGGCCAAAGTGAAAAATTAGCCGTCGTTAGTATTTCCAACGAGCCCGGTGCTCAAAAAAACGGCACAGTCCTCCGGGCTACGCTGTTTCTCCCATTAATTTAACACATTAAATTAGAAAGACGGCGAAAAATTCACGTCCGGAAACGCAAGTGCCGACGGCGGATCGCATCGAACAAAGAGCGCATTTCACATCTGCAGCAATCCGACATCGGAGAAAATTCCAGGTTTACGCAAAAGTCGTGAAACTACGCGAAAACCCGGCGATACGGGAAAATGCACCGGCCGCACTTGCATAAAGTATCGTTGCGGTGCACATGGACCGACCGACTGGACGGAAGACGGGCGGAAATCGGCAAGCTCCAGGTAACGCCGGCAGCCAAAATTGCGAATCCCCGGTTCTTACGGCCAGATCTGGCGGAGATCGGGCAGGACCAATCCCCTCGCCAAAAATAATTAAGCAGTGCTGGAAATACCCCAAAAAATAGCTTGCCGAAGTGGAAATGGTGCAATTTGCGGATTCCAAAGTCTTCCAGCGAGCGCGGTTCCCGCCGAGGAAATTTTCAAAGCCGGCGAGCGGTCTCAAATGCTTCGCTTACAACCGGAGATCCTTGCAATTAAGGTTTTTTTAAGCGATTTTAAAGGTCGGATGAAATTAGGTTTCGAATACACGTGAACCGATTGGATTGCGACGCAGGAGTCGCTTTCATAATTTTCTCTTCCACAATTAATGCCTGGGCAAATACTTTCGATGCCCGCGTAGGAGAAGGATGTCGAAAAACGGGTTATTGAACGCCGAACAAAAACGGAACACTTAAATGCTTCAAAAAGGACGTCGTCATGGTATCGCCCGACACACACAGTCGCAGACACAGACACGCGGACACACACGTAAAGTAAGATGCTTGGGAAGCAATTCGAAATCTTTACTTTTCCATCGTCAACTCGGCATGACCGGCACCGGGACTCCTCATCCGTTTTCGGAGTGCCGGGAAACGAAGAAAACGGCGGAGCTCGACGAATTAGCAACATCTCAAATCTTATTTTGCGGCCAAATGCAGCTTCCACGGCGATGGAATCCAGTCGCCGGGAGACGGCATCCCGAATGAAGACATTCCCCAATCGGGGATCACGGACAATGTCGCAAGTGAAAATTTCATCCCGAAAATGTCGGCAATAAACTCGCCGAAAACCCGAACAGCTACCGAATGGTGTCCGTTTGACGTGCTTCCGCGCATCGCAAAAAAAAAAAAAAAAGGGAAAGGAAAAACCAGCGGAAGGGAAACCTTTCGTTTTATGGCCCCGCAAATTTTCCCCGCCGCAACATGGCGACGAAGCATCCCTTCGCGGGAAGGAATCGCGTGCCGTCGCCCGGAAAACCAAGAAGTAGAAAATATTTAATGGACAAATATTTATGTTGCTGCGGAGTCGACAAGTGCAAAACATCTTTGCGGGATTTTAAAACAAATTTCGACACCATCCGCGTCCCTCGCCCCGAGAAGAAAATAATAAAATATTACATCTAAAAACTTTGGCAACCGCTAACTTTTACAGAACGTTAAAAACGAGTGTAGAAACCATATTCTTTTTTTCTTCGCGCAACAACACGAGGAGGATAATGCTTTTTCCCAAGCAGGTTTTAAATGCCGAAGCAAAATGCGAAGAGTTTTAATGGATAAAATTTTTTCCCGCATTAAAAATGGCCAGCAGATGGGGAAGGCCGAAAATTTGTGCATTTCTCCAAATTATCATCCACGTTTCCTGCCTAAAGAAGCTTAACTTTTCCCATCCCTTAACTGCGAGGCGTAAAATATAACCTGCAAAATGAACGGGCCCCCGACTAAAACCCCGAGCAAATCTTCCAAATCCCTACCTCAATATTTCCCGGACGGATAATTTGTCTTGTATACTTCGCCACGCCACCAAATGCGGCCCATCATCCGTCCCGGAGTTGATGTCCCGAAGTAATCCGTTACGAAGAGCGCGACATCCTCGTGGAACGATTTTGAATGCCGGATAAGAATGCCTCCGCGATTTCAAAATCGACGGTCGCAAAAAGACAGACACACGCAAATGGTCGCCAATTAAAATTTCAATTTTAAGGAACAGACCGGACAAACAAGTACATTATGGATTTGGGACAAGGTTAGGTTAAACGCATAACTCAAACCGTGCCCGTTCTCAAGATCATTATCGTGCGAGAAAATATTCCAAGGGGTTGCGGCGAGGAATGCGACAGCGCGCGGCACCGGAATTCGCGTACGTGAATTACGCACCGGGATTTTGGGGGATGTTCCCGGCAGCTCGACCGATTTTCCCTCTCGGTTTCAAAACGTGAAGCGCGAGGCCCATTCCGGTATTAAACATCACCGCACAATCCATCCTCAAAATCCGGAGGGGCTCCATTATGCGAGCCTCTTGACAAGAGTCGGACGACAACTCTCTTAATCGGGAAACCCAACCTGCCCGTACGACTTTGGGCGTCGGAAGCCGACCGTACGCAAAGCCTCAGCGGATCCACGGCGCCGCTGCTCATCGCGCGTCGGAACACTCCGGGATGCGAGCTCAAAGCATCCCATTTTCCTCCGAACGGAAGGTTATCGGGGAGAACCGTCCTCGCCCACGTGGACGAACGCCCTCACCTCTGCAAACATTTAATTCAAAGCCGAAGAACTGCGCGTTCGCATAATGCACGCGCTGCGGGGCATCGCAGATAATTCCATCTGTCCAACGCTGTCGGTCAATTAAAATCGGAAAGTAACAAGTGTCCGACTGCGAATGGTTTTGCATTGAAAATCGCGTTATCTGCTTTTGGTTCGGCGAATGCAGCCTGAACGGCGCGTTCGGAGATGTTAACGCTTTATCTTTTTTCGGGAAATTTCAAAACCTACCGCAAGATTTTTCAGTCCCCGCTCGCGTTAATTTTCCAAATCGAAAATTTCTTCGCGGAAAATCGATTCGCTTTTTCACGTGCGGCCCGGGGAATGCCAGCTCGGGAACCGGAGGATAAAAGAGCTTAATACAAAAGTGATTAATAGCCAAAAATAAATGGCAGTGACGGCGTCGAAAGATAATATATCTGCGCGTTAACAATAAATCTTTTATAGTGTTAAATAAGGGTCGATAACCCGGTTGTCAAATTCCCCTCTCTCTCACCCCTCCATCCACGCTTTTCCGCCGAGCGGGAAAACTCCTCCGGTGGAAATCGGAGCCGCGGGAAGAACCGCCCGCGACAGCTTCCTCCTGCAGCGCGAGCCTTCGGCCGCCGATTCGATTGATTTTTCCTTTTTCCTTCAATTCGGCTGAAAACCCTTTTTAACGCTTCAAACATTTTCGTGTGTTCTCAGCGGATTTGCTTAATCCGAACGCTTCCGTTAAGCACTTTCGCAATTTTCCCAGCGCATCCTTCATATCTGTCATCCCCACATTGCGATTCACAGACCCAGATCCCCGAAATCGTCTTTTATCTCGCCATTACAATTGGTATTTCGCTTTTCCTTCTCCATTCCCTTTTTTTGTCCTCCACGGCCCTTTCGGTTCGGATTCCCTCCGCGCATCCCCCGTCCTTTGAGAACCTTCGCCAACGACTCCCGCGGCCTCGATTCATGCACGCACCGCAAGTTTTCCGTTCGCTTTTTCCGCAATCCCCCGACGCGTCTCTCTTCGGGGGGGCATTTCCTTCCCTCGCTCCGCGTTTCGGGTCACTTCATCGTGTGCACGCGGGGAAAATCTTCTCGAAAGCGGCCGAAGTTCGCAAACGATCCCGCGTCGAAAATCCAATTCCGAACGGTTGTTCACCTTCGGCTAAATTTAAAACATCGTCCGCATATCGTGGCACACGCCTCCCGCGTCGATTTTTCCCAATTTGCCATCCGGAAAGTCGGGGTGCGTGCGGCGGATGCGTCGACCGAACGGCGCGCCCGGATTTTCCGCCCCGCATCCGGCATCGGTCGGGAAAGACGATCCCATCGTGCGTGACGTGTCGACGCGAGTAAAGTATACTGCCACGTTCATTGGTATGCGGTCGTCGCAGTTGTCGGAAAGAAGCTCAACCGCCCTGCACGCCGAGAGAGTCCTCGCCTCGAAACTTCACGACGAACAAAACGAATTACGGGTAAATGCCGCAAAATTTAGAATCTTTCGAATCGATTTTGCTCGCCTCCCAATGCAAGCCTTAACGAAAAAGTTTGTTCCAGAGCGGTAATTCAGGTAACTCCGAATATTTTAAACGCGGGAAAACTTACCTCGGAAAACATCATTCGCCACATCCATGCGCTTTCGGCTTTCGAGAAGGGAGAACCGTCACCCCAAAAAGAGCAAAAACACTTTAAGCGGGCACGATGTTAGGGGAGTAGTCACCCCCTCGCCTTTGGGGCTCGTTTTGGAGTTAAGAGATACCGTGTCGGACCCAATTTATGGCCAGACGCCGTCGAACTATCATTTTCATGCAAATTCCGTCAAATATCACCGGTAATTAAACAGCTTCCAACTGCCACCGACGATGAATTAAAACATCGTCGATAAGTCGTCTAAAAGGATTATCTGCTCAATTCAAGCGGTTAAGCGACACAAATATTTTTTTAAAAAAAATTTCATTCTTCCCAACGTGAAAATCATAAATTTTTAAAAATTTTCTTCCGTGGACGGAATATTTTTTGCGGTTCGCCCAATCACTGGTGCCACGTTTACTGCAAACGACCGCGGCACGTGAGCGAACGGTGTGAAAAACACGAGGACCCACATGCGAACATCAACAAATACCAAATGCAATTTTCAAAATTAGACTTGGACGGCGGCTCCTAATACAAATCTGTACTTTTAGGTCGGATTAATCTATCGTTAAATACGAGAAGGCAAATGACCTACCGCAGAAATCTCTTTTACCGACGCTGCAGACGTTAAAAACTGCCTTTAACAAACGCGTTCGGCCCACAATTTAATCACGGTAATTTTATCCCGCCACCGGCTGAATCGACTGACAAGTTAAAAACGTTCGACCGGAACAAGATTTTAAAACAATGCCGAATATTAATATGCATTAGTTGTAGTTTTATGCATTATACACGATTTCAACGCACCCCATTAGTAATATTTCGACGAGCGGGAAACTTGCCACGTTCGCATTTTATTCAAATTTCAATCCGGAGTTTTTTAAGTGGCCAACTTCTCGCTTTTCCCAACCGTATAAACCTCGCATTTTGAGAATTCGACTTTTCCGAAATCCCGCGTGAAAAGCTCCGGGACGAAAATTCGAACACGCATCCCGGAGGTCGACCCGCGGCAGCCGTTTAGCGGCGGGAAAAGAAAAATTACCGAATCCGTCAAATCCCGTCCCTCCCCGCACCGTTAATGCGACAGCTTTTCGAAATCTGAAGTTTTCGCTCCCGGGCGCAAAACGCAGATATAAAATCCTGAAATTCATAATTGTTAATAACCATAAAAAATTCCTCCGGACGCGATCGAAGGATATCCGAGATCGGAAAAATGAATCTGCATCCTAACGAATTCCCAAGGGAACGCCTTCGGAAAAAATCTGCGTCCCGGTCTATCGACTTTTTACGTTAATTACATTGAGTAAGCGACGCTGCTGCTGCTGCTGCTGCTGCTCCGTTTTTCCCCCGGACTGTTTCTTCCGACCGATACCGAAACTTCGTTGCAAGAAGAGGAAAGACGGATTTTCGATCACCAAAAACAACTTGAAAAATTCTGCACGGTTGAAAGCGAACACGTCCTTAGGGCACGCGAATAAAATAAGCTTCCTCATTACAAGGTAAATAAACATCGAATGATTTGATTTCCCCGGATTTAAAAAGGGCTTAGATTTTGTGGCGACGCTGGCACGTCCCGGAACTCTGTCGCACGCTTCCGTTTAAATAATACTGTCCGAAGATTGGGTTGATCATTTAATATTTAACCGGTATAAGATATGTTTTGCAGGGGCTCCTGCACGAGTCAACACTTGGACCGATTACATCCGCGTGCAAAAAGTGCAAAAATCGGAATAAACCTGGAAAGTAAGAGCGTCGGGGCTGATTTCCAGATGGTTGCCGTCCTTCGTCCATGATGCTGCTGTCGCAGTTGCTCCGAAAGTCATTTGCGATTAAAAGATTTATCATAAAGACTTTTTGGATCATTGCAAATTCACTTCATCGACGAAAATGAAATTACGGGAAGAAACGAGATGAAAATCATATTAAAAACACATCAAACGGAAGAAAATTTTCCTTTAATTATCATTAGTAAAGAGCATGTCAATTAGAATAAATTCATTTCGGAAAAGATCGCAAAACTTTCTCAATGGAAAATTGAGAAAATTCAAAGTATTTGATTAAGCAGTTCAAAGACATCAAATTGGACATCAATTGAATAAGAAGACAATAGACGAGAATCAGTCCATAAAGAAGAATATTGTAGAAGTTCCATTATTATTATTATTATTATTATTAAATTATGAACATAAACAAATCATCAAACAAAAAATGTATTTACTCAACGAGAGGGAAATTAAATGAATTTCTTTATTAAAGAAGGAATAAAGAGAGAAATATGAGATTGGAACATTGCAATGATCGATTTTTAAGTTCAGAGAGAAGACCTATTCAACATCGGTGTGCTCTGGGGAAGCCGGTAGGGGAGAAAGAAAATTCTACCCTGCAAGGGAAATGACGTCTGGGGAAATGTCGAAGAATAAATAACTAAGTTTAAAGGAGCTCCGAAAAAGATGGAATAAAAGTTCAGTGGAAAAGAAAAAGTGGGAAAGACGAAGAAAGGGACAACTGGAAGACCCAAGTTCAAGTGTAAGCTGTCGAATTTCGCTTTTCGATCTCTGCGGAAAATGCCTGCGGAAGAACTTAATTTTCAGCACTCAATCAGACCTGACCTACGGCTTGGATGCAATCCGACCAAGACGAGGAATCGGCCCTATCTTTCCCTGCGTAAACACTCTGGAGCTGGAGTGACGAATTCCAGATCCATGCGAGGTGTTTCGGGCTCGCTTCCCGTCCGGTTCGTTGGATTCGTGCCACCCTGCGACTCCGCAGGGTGCGCGTTCGCGGGATGCCTTTCGAGCAAAAGCGTGTAAAGAAATGCTGTTCTGGACGATTTCGAGCGAAAAAGCAACTCGAAAACGTTCGGCCATTGTTACGGTCTCAATCGATATCGAGTGGATGATATCTACGGTCGGGGCAACGTGGAGGTTTAAACGGGAAGGCAATCCGATCAAAGGCACGGATCAATTCTCTCATTTTCTGGTGCAGGAAGAAGGAGAATAACTGCTAGGATATTAAGTGATCTCGAAAAGGATCTCGAACATCTCACCATTTAAATTAAAATGCTGAACATTATCTGCATCTACAACTGACGTTCGTGAATTTTAACAATAAACATCTCGAACGAACCGAGGATTCGGCTGGTGCATCTCCAAAATCGACAGTCGAAAGAGGAAATGAAAATTTATGACGGGCATACCTGAATTCCACCTGCTTCCTTTTCGAATTCCGTCGATTCTTCAAATCTTGGGATGCGAAATAAATTATCATCCCTTTCTGCGGTCGAAAACTTCGAATTCGAACGCCCCTTCCGAGGCTTCATTTCGACGTTTGAAAATGCCAAAAACGAATTCCGAAGCTGATCCTTCCGCCGGAAAACGGATCGGGAACATTCATACCGGGTCGGTCTCCAAGCCGGCAACGCAAAATCATGGAAAAATCAAACTTGCACTCGACGTGACTCCGGCAGCGAAAGCAGGAATCATCAATGGCTCGGTGAAAGGGACAGAAAACGTTTACGAACAGAAAAACGGATAAGAGCGAATCGAGAGATCGAGAAGGAGAAAATCCAACGCTGATAAACGCTCATCTTCTCCGGAGATGAAAAAGAGATTGGGCGTTAACGCGAGAAAGAGGCTCGAACAATTCCAGGTTCCGGACGAGGAACGTCAAGTTTTCTTAGGCGGTCGTTCGCCACGCAAAACGTGGCACAGCCGCGTCTTCGGAGGTAACCGCAGCAGCCCGCCGAAAAACGACGGACGGAAAATTGTTCGCCACCCTCAACCCCCCCCCCGGCCCACATTCCGAGACTTCCGACGGGGTGCGAGATTCCGATTATCCCATCAAGCGGCACTACTCCGGTGATTTTTCGCAACCAAATTAAGCTTGCATGCCAATCCACAGTTTGCGGCCGCACGCAGTACGTGGCAGCCACCGCGAACGTGGGAAATTACCATAAATTTTACAGTCCCATTATTCGGCCGCAGAAGTATATAAAATAATGCAATTAGTCGCAATCGGCGAGGGAAGAAAAGTCTAACAATCGAAACGGAGAAAAATCCCACTCGCGGATTGTGATGTCGAATTATGACGTGCATAATCATTTTCCCGGAGGGCGGCGCATTTCGGATGAGAAACCAAGGATGGATCTGCCGGTCCAAGTGAAAAACACTGAATTTTCCAAAGGGAATCGAGCCGGATAAAGAACTGAAAACACCTCGGTGAGTAAGGCAAAGCCGAAGAACAAATTTAACTTAATGCAGAACGGCTGCCTGCTTCGGCAATAGAACCCTCGCAGGGGGTGACATCCTTTTCCTAAGTGGATTTCATCCATCATCCCTTTCGGTATGTTGACTCGCCTCTTCTTCGGCCAAAGGTACGCGGATTCGAGCTAAATGCAAGGAAAACTTCTCGATCATAAACCGCGAAAATTACTTTTAATGTGCGGCGGAAGGTTTGCCTCTTTTCCACCCTCGGCGTCAACGATCCATCCCGCCACCACGCGAAGAGAGATTCGCCTCATCTCACGGGCAATAATGCAGACTTACTTGCAGTAATACAGACGATTGTCACGGGTAACGTGCACCGTCCAGCCGGGTTTCAATCGCTGTCCTATTTCCTCCACCGGATCACCCGACGTGTCTGTCGGAGCCGCGGAAGCCAGCGCGGGGCCTCCATTCAGCCCCTGCTGCAGCAACATCGGCGCGTGGAACTGTCATCAAAATCTGCAAAATGAAAGCGAAATTTTAACTGGATCCGCAGTTAAAAAGCAGAAATCTTTAACCAGGTCGAACTCCCTCGTCTGCAAGTCTGGATTCGCCGCGACCGGGACAACCGTGCCACGTCCCCGGCCGTCAGCGGGTTAAACCCCTTTACCGGTCGGAAAATTTCGCTGTCAAATTCAGGTACGTCTTCGTTTGTGAAACGCGTCGCTCGAATAAAGGAAACTTCATGACGCACATCTTGCGGCACACTCTCATTTTTGTTTACGTCAAATGCATGCGGACAACTCTTGTGTTTCACTTAATGTTTCCGTCGCACGAAATGTCCAAATATGAATGAGGATGCCGTCACGATGCGCGATTATCTCATTCGGCAAAGACGAGACCCACGCAGGTACGGTAACCGCGGCCGAGCCTTGATGTTGCCTGGCCCGTCAACGTTGCTCGAGATTCCCTCGGAAACGTTGTCCGGGGGAACTTTTTCCCGGTGCGACATTTCGAGGCAGTCGAACACCGGCAACGAACAACCAAATAAAAGGAATGCGGCTGATGGTTCGAATCTTCCTCGCGTGAAAGCGAAAATTTCTTTCAAGGGAAAAAAGTTGTCAGCGCGCGTTCCAGAATTTGAAATGCCGAACAGCCAACGATGGTATGTGGAAGCCAAAAGAATGCTGCACGCCGAGGATGACCTCAAGCCCAGAATTACCCGCTTGCCATTACTCCAGTCATTGAACCGAAAAATGCTGGAACGTACCTGATTTACATCGGGTTTCCAGGGGACTTTCTTCGATTTTTGTGCGAAATCATTTTCTGACACTCGCTCGCCAACGGGCGGGGGGGGGAAAGAGAGGAAAATTTCACAACCGAAGACCTTACGCGCAAACGTGTCATTAAGCATCACAATCGCTGGAAAGAAAGAGAGAGAAAGAAAAGTTTCGCAACATTTTCGTGCCTCAACAGAAATGCGTCGAAAACGAAACTTAAGTTCCTCCCACGTTGATTTTTTGGCGGCAACAAAAAGAATTTTTTTGAAATTTTTTCCCCCGTTAAATCCGCGATTAAGCGCGTAATAAAACGCCGGTTAATGATTTTCTTCCCATCGAAGCTTTTATCCGTTTGCCCGTGAGAGGTAACAACAAGCGAAACGGCATCGTCGACGCTTCCGCGTGAAGAAACGAATGGAAAGTGAAATTTCGGATATTCCCATGGCGTGCACACGCGAAATCTTGCGCAAACAAATGCCCGAATGGCACACAAGGAAAATGCAATGCGAATAAGGCACGGGGGTTGCCAGAAGCGGAGGCGACGCGCATGCGGATGCCGATTCGAAGGACTTGCAGGATTTTCAACTCGACGGACCGCAGCCTGGGTTGAAGAGACCCTGCCCGAGCGACGAACGACTCTTTTGGACGAAGGAGGCGAATGCACGCTCCGAAATCGAGGAGAAAGGTAAAAGGACCCGGAAAATCCACGCGCCATCCGAGCCTTCTCCGCGGCTCTCGCATAACCGGGGCACAGCCGTGCAGGCTTGCAATTTGACGAAAAATAACCGCGGACGGTATTGGCCAATACTTGCCCACCGTCTCCCCGTTACAGACCAGCCTAGAGAAACCGAATCGACCAGGGGCATTAACCTAGCCAAGGTAACCAAATTGCCAAACCTAAATGCGAGTGGACGCTCCGAGCGTCGCGGGTAACGCAAACGAGGTCCCTTTTGTAGCAGCATTTCAACGCAAAGTTGAAAGCATCCTGAACCTAACCTCTCCCGGTACCGGCTTCACCCCCTCTGCTCCTGCGGTTTCTCTCCGAAACTCCGCCGGTGCCCAACAGCAAGCGCTCGGACCTTTTTCCCTTCCCCGCCCGACCCGGGAACGGGGAGGCAGACAACCGCAATCGATTCTTCAAGAAAAAACGGAACAAAGGCCTCGCCATCCTTTTCGCTGTTTTTGCAGCTCCGAACGGCGCTCTCAAAATTAACAGGGAAGGATTCCCCCCCCCCCCGAAAATCCCGATTTCCCGACTCGTCGTCGAGCTCTCTCCGAAACGCATCAAACCCCCGGCTAAAAATCCAGATCGTTGCCTCTCTGGCAAATCGGATAACTACAAATTACGCCCGGCATTGTAATATTAGACGGACTAAAAATTACCTCGGCAGTAATGGAACTGTAAACGTTGCCCGAGGGGATACAAAACGAAGCGTCCACAACAGGGAGACGCATTTTGAAATGCCGGATAAGTATCGTAAATCGAGCAAAAAAATAACCTTAATTTTCGATTGAATCACACGCATGCATGCGCGACGTGGAAGAAGAAGCAACTTTCGAATATGCACCAACGCGATGTGGATTAATCCGAGCAGGGTTTTTTTTTCTTTTCTTTTTAAAATCGGGGCCGTTTCGGGCGATCATGGAGACGAACCCCGCTCCCGGCACGTAAGAGCGAAAGGGACGGCCCGACAGCGAGCGGTGCAACCCTAACTGCTGACGCAAAAGGAAAGGGAAGATCGTCCCGATTCGAAGCGGCAAAAACCAACTCGCAGCGTTCGCGGGTAACGCGCTTATAACGACCCCGTAAAACCTTCGTTTAAAGCGCGTTTCTCGTGGATTCCTTTATAAAAGCTAACGAAAAGAGCAAAAATCTCATTACGGTCGTGTTATCTTGCCTAAATTATTCTTTCCGAACACAAAAAGGAAAATGTTCACTCCGCACCGTCCTTTTTTTTTGTGCCAAAGGAATTAACTACACTGAATTTTAATCCTTCGTTAATTAATTAATTAATTTTTTCCTTTTTTAAAGCTTTTCATCGATTATAATTAACCAACTTTACATACAAAAATCATCTTGTCGGTACTTGCAAAATGGATTCTGTCACGTGAAAAAATACGATTGCGGAAATTAATTACGTTCAAATTTTATAATATTCGAAAGATGTAAATATATATTCGCATACGAGCACACGCTTGTATACATATATATATATATATGCATTACGAAATAAGTAAAATATGGAAAAAAATAAATTTTTTTTTTTATTTTAGATTATTTATAAGCGTTGTAACATCAATTAATTAAAATTACGAAGCTTAAGTACGTGGGGGTAAAATCTTTAAGCTCATTACGTGCTGATGAATATATTATACACCGCACCACCGATTTTGAATACATTGCTTTTGTACGACCGAACAACCCTCGATTGCTATCGGTAAAAATTGCAAACCGGTGAAAATTCTAATAGTTTGAAAATTATTAATATCATTCGCTTATTTGTGATCTCGCTTTCAATGAACACGTAGTTTCTGCTTTTAATGTACACTTTCGTCTGTTAGACGTCCACCTTAAAAATTACGTTCGCGTAATTGCGATTAACAATTTTTTTTTTCTCCCCCCATAATTATTAACCTTTTCAACTAAAATGATAAACCGACGAATATATATATATGTGTGTGTGTGTGTACTCGATTTTAGTTGATAATTTGTAATTATATAATATTATGACTATTTAAAATTTAACATTTAACACGCTTTTGTCACATAATGCGAGCTCTCACTGTATCTTAATTACACCTATTATTATAACACTTATACAATTTCGTATATATGTTTGCATTTTCAAAATGAAAGATAGAATTAACAAAAATATTCATCTATAAAATGAAGAAAAAAAAATAAAAATTTGTTTCTCGGCAACCGAAAATATTTTTTTTTTTTTGTATTTTATTACGTAGCCCTAAGGAATCATATATTAATGTCCATCTAGATGAGAAGCTGGCTTCGCTTTTTTTTTTTTTTAGTTTCAGACCATAAATATATATACATATATATATATATATAAATTGATGAAATTAATCTCGTTTTACAGGCCCGCGATGTTGGCGAGTCAGTTAATTAATGTTAACATTAACGGCGGGCCAAATACGTTCGCTTTTTGGTTAATTCGGCTTGTGCGTTAATGCATCGGAAATCATGGAAAAGGAAGGCCGGTGGTTTTAATTATTATTATTTTTTAGAGATTAGCGTTCTGCTTTCCTACCCCGTAACCACCACCCCCAGTGATTTTTTCCTGCATCGAAACGCTTTGCCCCCCCCCCGCCCGGCCCCGCAGCCTCCCCGTCTCTCTTGCCAGAGCAAAATCTAGGAGCTTTTCAAATGGCGTCGTGCATCAAAACCTGTCATTTGCCGGCTCTCTTCTGCCGTTATCGATCCCGCCGCAGCACCGGCATCGACGGCGGCGGCAGCATCAACCGGAGCCTGCACTTTGCATTGGAAGCCTTTTAATTTCTCCATTCCGGCATCTGCAGAAATCCTCAGGAACGGTAATTTTCTCTTCAAGTGACTGACAACATCAAAAAATGTTCCGCTTCAAGAGCTTTTGTTTAAGCGTAAACATCATCATAAATTTTAACCGTAAGAACGCGAAAATCGATGCATGCACGTATATATATATATATATATATATATGAATCGTTCAATATGAACTGCAGTTTAGGATTTTATATACTTTTAATAATTAAATGTAATATGTACGTGTAAACTAAAACGACTTCCACACTGTTTTTCAACCCCAAAAGTTTTTTTTTTTTTAAGCGTCCGCCAAAATGGGTGAAATTAAGTAATTTCTGTTAAACTGGGAAAAATTAAATTACTGTCAATGAACGTGTAAAATAAAAATGCTTGCACTGTATTATTCTGGTAAATAAAAGCATGAGGTTGTACACTCCGACAACCGACGCTAAATAACAGCTCGTAAATTAGTTTATATTTGGACGCCCCTCGCACATCTAAAACAAGTATTGTCCAGAAAAATAGTCCGCAATTGGGGTGTGTGCTCCACCAAAAAGCAAAATTCTAATTTACCTCGGTTTATGCATACGAGAAATGGTAATTTTATAATGCGAATTTTATATTAGCGCTGCGAGCGAAATGTATACGGGCGTACGTTAATGCACGTCGCTAAGCTGGGTATGGGAGAGAGAAAATTCAGGTCGCATCATCGACCTGGCACACGGAGTTCGGATTTCCGGTGGATTTATCGCGTTAACCGGGAACGTCATCGGGTCGCCCTGCGAGGCATTCGGAAACGGTTTTCGGCTGAAAAATTCGAATCCCGGACCGGAAGGAAAGACATTCACGGCCAGTGATTAACGATCCCGATTCTTAAGTCGCTCGGGTATTTCCCCCGGGAACAAGGAAAGGAGGCATCATCTCCGTTCCCGGGGATGAGCCGCCGCTCCTTTCACGAAGTCGGTCCTCCTTCTTCGCCGACAGCATTTCTCCTCTCTCTCTCCCTCTCCCTCCCCCCCCCCCGGCCGAACCGTACGGGAAAACTCGGTAACATCTCGCTAACTTAGTTATCCGTTGTTTTTAATGCAACGCACACGCGGGGAATTAAAAACGGTCCCTTGGGGAAATTCGCAATCTTGCAGCGTTTCCCGGGATGGCAACGAGACCGGTGGCGCAAGATTTGTCGCGGCTTCATTCCCCATCCCCTAAGGAAAAAAAGGGGGTTGCATTAACCGGATTATATAAGCGGCTGATTTAAGCGTAATTGAAAATGACAGTTCTTAATAACTAAGGCAAAGCGATTACAAAAGCCCGCTAAGAGTTTGATGCCATGTGGAAACGCGAGTCCGGCAGCTTAAGGAATGCACGAGGAACAGCGGATACGTAACCGCTGCTGTTGTGCGCGTACTCCTCCCGCGTATCCGCGGCGCTTAATGTGAAGGACTCGGTTGCCTCACGTTTGCTCATTGGCACAAGCGAACGTTTCGACGATCGGATTGCTGGAATCGTCAGCGACCGGCTGGACGTCGCGGAGAACTGCGGGAAACCGTCGGTCGCGGAATGGAAAACGCAATGCGCGTTTTCCACGTCACGAGTTGCCGTTCAAATCCTGTGCTCTGCCGCGAGACGCTGCTTTTCGGATAAAGCAACCTCACTTTTGGCCGAGGGCGGCCGTCGGTTAGTTAGCTGCCAGTTTTGATGCTTTTTTACTCTTCAGCGTTGAACTAATGTTGGCGACGGTATTTATCTAACCTTAATACTTCGACTGACAAAAATTTATCCGTTCGAATGGGGCAAAAAAACAGAAAACGCTAATCCGCAAAAAAACCGAATTCGGATTACGTAAACGGAAATCGGATCGAAAATCGAACCTTTCGCCGACAGCAAATAAATTTGCATTCATTCTAAATAGTTAGATGTAGTAATTTACAACGAACCTCAGCGAAGGGTTGAACGAGTTTGCAAATCTCCGGCGGCAATGAACCGCGTGAAACCGACGATCATCGGTCGGACCCGGGGGCGGCAGGAAGAAGTAGCACCAAAAGCGAAAGGGGAACTGCACCGTCGCGGTACGTCAGCAAGCATCCGACGGCAGACGAGCTTTCGGTGGTTGGGAAGGAAAATATCAATCAGAGGGCTCACTCATAAATCCTCCGGCACGGAGCCTTTTTAAGGATAAGGGCCAGGGGAAGAAGAAAACGATCGGAATGAGCCATCGAGCCGGTGGGCTCTCAATCGAAGCTCTATGCGGCGGGGTGCTTCGAAGAAATGACGTGCGCGGGATTTGTCGTATGACAACAGGAAAAGCTGTTTCGTCGGCGCTGCGGGAAATCCGCGGTTTAATCCCGAGGAGAATATCACGCTCCCAAACGAGACGAGCAATGCTTTTGGACGTCTCGCTTCCTTCGTTCGCCGATCTTTGTCGAACCGCCTTTTCCACGGTTAACGCGCAGCCCACAGCCAGCATCCACGCTTCGAATGCCTTGGCATCAGCCCGCCGCTGACGAATCCTCCGCGAAAGGGACCAAACCACACCGCATCTCGTCAAAGCACATCTTCAAACTTTATTAATTTTTATTCGGTGCTACATTTCCCAGCCCGGAGCCGCCGGGGGTAAATTAACCCCTTCCTTGTACTTTAACCCGCATTTCGAAATCTGCTCGAAAATGTTTTTAATTACTTTAAGGTTGCATTATCCGGTAATTTCATAATAATGGCAATAATAACAAACCCCCAACTTAATTAACGTCAATATTGTTATTTTAAGCAGGGGCTAACACGTATTTAGACTAGTTTTTCCTCTTGTTACATCACCTCGTGCGAAAGGTGGAAAACATCAATCAAAATTTTCCGCGTGCAAAATTAAAATGTGCTTCCAGCAGTTTGCCCCGAGTTAAAAGCCAGCGAAAAAAAAAAATCCAGTTGCTTTATCAAAAACATAATTGACGACGGAAGGTTTCTGATAAATCCGGCGCGGGCATCCCGGCAGCGGTTTTCGGCGACGCGAAAATTTAACGTTCAGCAACAGCAAGAAAAGCGCAACGAGAGTAAGCGGACGTGAAATCGATGCCAACCCGGAAGAAAGCGAATAAGGGGAAAACCCGCAAAACGCGAAATATATGAGGAAAAAAAAAAACAAGGTTCAAATACCTGAATTTGGCCAAAATTCATCCGCAAAGTAAGCGAGTAAGAATTGAGAGTGCTTCACATTCACAAACAGCCAATCATATTTTGGCGTCGTCCATCAAAACGTTAAGCATCCTGCAGCGGGGGAGGGGAAGGAAAACCTCATCGAAATTACAACAGCGTAATTAATTTTTTAAATAATTGCAACACGTTATGACGACAGCGCACAATCGGGATGGGGGGGGGGGAGGAGAGGAGAGTAAAAATGACCGGTAAATGAAGCGAGAGTAAATGGATTCAGCGCTGGACGAGATTTTTGGAATATTTCAGTATAAATTAGCATTTTTTTTTTTTTTCCTCCGATTCTCCTGCCACGTATCAGAGATGCGCGGGCGGATGATTCGCGGAGGCTTTTCGTGACCCGCCGCGAAGGTTTTAAGGTAAAAAAAAAAAAAAAAACGTGGGAAATGCAACGAAAGAAACAAATGATTCTCTTCGTGCGGCGCGGGGAAACGGGCAAGGAGAAACGTCCGGAGGACGATGCCGAAGATCGAGCACATCGCGGAAGGTGCAAAAGCCAATCTGCTGTTGCGACGACCTGAGGAAAACCCCGGGCATAAACCTCAACCGGCATCAACGAGAGAATATTTTTGAGCACCGACACCTCGCGAGGGAGAAGTGGAAAAATTTCATTTGCGAAGCTGGCTTAAGAAAATGGAGAGAGCACGGGCAATTTGAAGGGATTTCAAGCCGAGTGAGAGAGGGAAACGCGTGGAGCGCGCTAAAATACATCGAATTTTCGAATTTTCCGCTTTCGCTTCGGCGTTTTTATTTTTACTTTTTGAAAAAAAATCAGCCACAAAATCGCCCGCATATCTTCAGAGTCTTCGTTCGTTCGCGAATTTCGGTTAGCTGACTGGAAAATTTAGGACAGAAAACGAAAAGGTAAATTTTACGAACGCGACTCAAAAAAACCGTTTGCTGAGGGTGGGCGCGGTGTGCGCAACGTGCATGCGGTGTACGTTCACGAACGGCACGCAAATTGTGTCGCTTATACGTTAATATTAAAAAAAAAAAAAAAATCATAACGCCATTGAGTAAAGACTCTCAGATTATTTTCAATCCACAGAGAAGTCTCAGGCAAGGGATCTCCCTTCGTGTATAGTAATTTCCTACTATGTGAGGCCTCTGAAAGGACCGAGGACGAAGTGCATCCTCGTTGTATTCCCGACACTTGCGAAATTGCTGCACAAGGTACTCGGGTGAACTGTCGGAAATATTCGCTTCGAAGATCGGTGCCCGGAGCTGCGGCTAACCGGCAAACGGACCCGGGGGGAAAGAGGCGTAAGATTTTGGCTCGGGGGAGGCACACCCTGCAGCAAACCCGCTCCGGATTTTACGCACCAACTTCAGGGATTCAAAAGGTAACGGTCAAAATTGCGAACTTCAACTTAAGCTGAGCATGTTGTGTAAAAATACCGAAATGATTCGGTGGATAAAGCCCGGAGAATCATTTATCGTTATACAAAAAGAAACTGGGAATTCGGGGATTTGTTCGGTGAAAATAAAGGGCAATCAACGGTCTACCCCCCCCCCCCCCAGCCCCGGGCTTCTCCTGTGACAGAATGAAATAAAATCTTAGACCAACAGCGGATTGTCATCGTCATTATCATTATTATTATTAAATCCTTACCATATGCGGCTGCCCGCAGTGCTCTTTGCAGCAATTAATAACGCGAGGAAACTAAATTTGATTCTGTTACAAGAATAATGCGGTGCAGCTTTTGCAGCGGGGGAAAGGGAGAAAAGAAACTATTTCGTTAACCCCCCCGGCAGGGGGTTGGGTCTCGGGGGGAGGTTTTTTTTTTTGATCATTTCCCCGGTCGATCGATTTTACTCGGACGATCGACGCCTCAGCTTCTGATATTTCCAAGCAACCGCGAACGAACGGTGGCAATTAAGTGATGTGCAGTTTTCGCGTTCGCAATCGCAAAGTCATTTTTTTACGGCAATCCAAAACGTTCGCGCGAACGCCCGTAGAACGCAATGTCGCAATAACAAGAAAAAAACTTCGTAAAAACTGCGCCGTGGCTCACGCGGGAGCGAACGACGCCGATCTGCTGCACCCCTTGAATTGCCTTATTTTTATTTTTCTACAGCGGCTTTTGGTCGCCCGACGAGGAAATCAAACGTATTACGATATTCGCCTGCCGTTGTTGACGGTTATTATCCGTTTGTAAATATATTTGAAATTTATTTTAGCGGCCGCGCATAAATGTGCGCAATGCGAGATCACGTCCATTCCGAACGCAGCTTTTCCACCCGAGACCGGAAGGCATCCTGATTGAAGCTGTTGCATAACGTATTTGCAACGTAAACGCCAAAAGGAGGACCGTTTCGAGGGCAAACGAAAATTTCACCTCCATGAATAACGCATCCGAAATTGTTACGTTTCTTTTCGCCGCAATCAACAACGATTCAATGTTTCTCTCAATGTAATCAACTTAAAAAAAAAAAAAAAAAAAAGAGAGAGAAAATACATATACACACACACCCACACACACACCCACCACACACATACATCGTTTCCGTTATGTTGAAAAAGATAATGAACGCGATTTTATTTAAACAAGTTGACCTTCCTTTCCGTTCGAAGAAGGATATCTCTGAACTTTGATGTTTTAATAATAATCGGAATCTTTCTCTATTTCTTTTATTATTTTTCCCTCCTCCCACCCTTCCGGCTCGTTTTCAATCCAACCATTTGAGGTTAGGTCATCTCTAAAGACTTACGTTAGTTCACGATATCCAATCCATGCGGGAGTTTTTGCGCGAGCGAAACTTGAAAATTTCGATCCTCCCGCCAAAAAAAGATGAGATGTTACAAAATGCGACAAAGAGCAGCGAAGGAGAAAAATTATCTCGTTATCGAACGGCCGAAAAAAAAACCGGGCGCAATAACGAGGATTCCGTCACTCAAAATGGCGGTAAAGCGAAAGAAATTGATTTTTTTTTTCTTTTTTTTTCGCGCGCTCGCGTGTGTGTTTCACTGTTTTAACTCCAGCGAATGAACTTATCTCGATTTCAAAAGAAAATTCCTTTTTTCAACAACGTAAAGGTAGCTAAAACACTTCCACTGTCGCGCCCGAAGAAGCAACGGTCATATTTTTGTTCGCATCCCAAAAAAAAAAAAAAAAAAAAATCAACGCCAACGAAAAAAACGTGTCACATTTCAACGTGACAATAGAAAAAAAAATCTGCTGCCGATCATTCCGGATTTTTTTTTTTCTCCTTTTTTTCTCTTTTTTCCTCCCCCCCCCTTTCCAATCGCCGGACACAACTCGGTGCGTTACCCGAAGACTTCCCGTAACTAACTAAACGAAAAGGATTGCTTAAGTCGCAGGCCGATCGAAGCGACTCTACCGGCATAAATCCGAACCACGCACATGTTCTTTTCAACGCGGCCACCGCTCTCCCATTGGCACTTTTCGCGAGCCCGAATCATTGGACGCCGCAATTCGAAAAATGACAACGTCGAATAATTCGAATTCGGCGGTGAAGCAATTAAAAAGAGGAAAATTGAAAGGGGATCTTTAAAAAAGAAAAAATTTCTTTTTTCCCGCCCCGTCTGACCCGGGGTAGCGGCTCGAAATCCGAATTTCGGACTGCAGCCTTTGCCGTCGGGCAAAGGTTAAACGCAGCAGCCGATTAAAATTCCTGCCGCCACCCCGCCCCCCCGAAAAGAGAAAAGCAAAAAAAAATATTCTTTGAAAGGCAACGTCGCAAAAGTTCAATTTGAATAAATTTCACATGTGATTTGCAATTCTTTTTGAGCGGGGGGGGGG
>JAOWBB010006467.1:0-25595 GCA_028565995.1 Ricinus marginatus | reverse complement strand
TCTCACGCAAGAGGTTTACCCCGCCGTTTGAAAGCGTCTTCTGCCACGACAGAGGAACTCGCGACTCGCCCTTATTGCTCCGTTCTCGACGCACAGTTCAACCAGCGACGGAAGTTCGAAAGTAGCGGGAAAATTCCCCCACCAGTTGCCGCCTCGCTTTTCTGCACAGTTTAACATTAGCCCGAGGAGCAAAGGAAAACGGCGAGGGAAGGAATAAGTCTCGAAACAGTATGACAGCCGCGAGGAAAGTACGTTTTTCTGATCTAAACATAGAATGTTATGCGGACGGCATAAAAATCTTAACTTTTGACCGGACAATAAGAGAGACCGCTGCGAAGTCAAGAAAGACACACACGGCTTAGACGTACGTGGATTAAGACAGTCGAAAGCCCGCAATTGCTTGAATCCACAAACTTGTGCTGGCATTACAAGAACTCAGTTCAATCGCACGAATGGTTTGGTGCGTAATAAGTGAATTTCGGATCGAAAATCCACGGCAGCCTCGTGTTAAAAATCCGTCTCCCTAAGCAGTATTTTCCTTTGTTGTGTCTTTTTTTTTCTCCTCCTCAATCCAAAGTAATAAAGCTGTTTGTCGGATGCAGGTCGCAATATGAGGAGGAACATTTTACATGTACAAAACGAATTGACGTCACATTAATGTATCACACGAGAAGTTTCCCTCCGTGTATTTATGTTTTTACGGCGTTTGACGTCAAGGATAAAGATTAGAAGAATAAAAAAGAATCACTTTGAGAAAACCCGTGGCTTCCGTTTGAAATGAAGAACGAGAAATAGTACGCCCCGCAATTAGATTTGCAGAGAAACATAAGGAACACGGAAAAAAATCTGTTATAAAATGGACAGAAACTGGTGCTGCCACTTAAACATCAGTCGTATCGAAGCGGTGCATTAGCCCGTTGTCGAACAGCAGAGAAAAGAAAAAGGAATTAACAGAAGTGAAACAACAAATAAGGAATCCAATTCACGAATCTTAATCGCTGACAAGAAAAATTTCCGCTGCAGCCAGCGACTCGACAGCCGCGGCAGCCGAAATCTCAACGCTTCGAGCCCGCGCATGCTGACGAAAGGGAGAAAACCAAAAGCTTCCAAATTTTGCAAAGCGTTGTCCCGGCCCGTGCGCGATGCCACCCTGAGGGAAACCCAAGCCTCAAAAAAGAGGCTTGAGGGAGGCTTGAGTTTCCCCTGAGGGAAACCTTTCGGCCCTCTCCCGGGCTCTCAAAGTGGGGCCGCGGGAAGTTGCCTCCCTCGCGGCAATTTGTGCGGATTTCGGTTTTCGACCGAATGCAGGTACCGATGCGGCTTGAGCCGAAATTTTCTCCGCCCTATTGTAAAATTCCCTTGTTCTGTTTATTTATCTAATGACGAGATCGTTTGCTTCTTTCGCTTCGTTTTTTCCACCGGGGCTCTCTAAAAAAGTCAAATTTGACAGGTCACCCCCCACCCCCCCCCCCGTGGTCTCGCTGCAACGTTCGTTCGATCGCGCTACTCTTCGTCGTTATGTGCAGGCAAAAATCGGAAGTCGAAAAATCTGTTCCGCTGTCGGTCCGACATTCGACTTCCGTTTCTTGCCTCCGATCCAGATCGAGGACCGGATTTTCCTCTCGCCACATTCTTTTTTCTCCTTTTCTGCCTTGCCGAATTCTCGATCAAGGCCCCTGAAAATTGTATTTACATACTCAAATCGAGCCAATCTCGAAAAAAACGCATTTCACGCACATTGCACTAACTATTAACTTATACTTATTTACCGAAGATCAATATCACACACGTTAAAAGGACCTTGTCTTTGTGCCATAACAGTCTTATTGATATATAGCATGAGGTGAAGAACGACTGGAAAGTTTTCAAGAACCGTTTCTAAATTGCTATTAGCGACTTTTCATGTATATATATATATATATATGTATAAATTAAAAATATTTTTTCCACACATATAAAAACAAATTTCCGATCCTTTATTTGTTAGTGTTCCTCCTCGTACGTAGCGAACGTTTAAGTTTGCTCACGTACATGTTTTCTCCGGCATTTCATTCGACAATATTAAGATAATTAAGTTCCTTTTGTAACGCAATTAATTATTTGTGTGAAATTGCAGGGCAATTTGAAAAGCCATCATTCTTAATTTTCGGCGGGGAAAGACCTTTTCGCCGCAATGATGTTTCAACGCTTGATAAATGTCGATTTCTTCGTGAAGGAGGAGAAGGAAATAAAAGAGAAGAAACCGCCACGACAACCGAGCTATCTGTTCGAAGAGGAAAAGGGAAAAAGACGAATTTGCGCGTTATTTCGAGGCTTTGGGTTTGCCACAGACGCGGAAGCCTCCGCGACAGGGCGAAGAGGAAAGGAGGACGGAACCTTGCGAGATTTACGGCGCTCTCCGCGGTCGGACGCCGGGAAGTTGGCAGTTGCGGGAATTTTTCTCGGCGAAGAAAGCCGCTGGGCGACGCCCTTTAAATCAACTATTTCAACTTTGAAAAGAAAAAAACTCCAAAGCTTCCAATCGCGACGCTCAAGCGACTTTTACTTTCTTCCGGCGCTTCGATGGATGCGAACCTAACCCTTTTCAAGTGGGGACCGATCGATCACGCAGCTCCTCGAGCGTCGTGAAAACAACGAGACCATTCATAAAATTTCATGGAGCGAAAGCTCAAAATGCTCTCCGGTCGTTAACCGACCCAGTCGGACAGCGCCTCGACCGAAAAAAGCTGCCGAGATCCTGAAATGGAAAAATTAGCCGAGGCATTTTGGGCGAGGGCTGCGTCGATTTCTTGCGGGAGAATTTTCGCCGTCGTTCAAAGAGGAAAATCGCCTCGTCCGCCGCCCACCCCTAAACGGTGGCGTCGCCGAGCACGGGGCGCAAGGCCCCGGCTACAGCAATCGCTTCCTCCGTCGCCGGCGCGTCCTCCGGGCTGCTCCGTGAGCTCGGCCAAGTCGCACTCCGAAGTTGATTCTTTTCATAAATTGCAATGCGAAGGTTTTAAATACTAAACGAGGTTCGGCCGCAGCCCTCGCAATGTCGGAAGTGCGCCTGCGCCCCGACCGACAGCTCGGCGGTTCCAGCCTGAGCTTCCGGCTCTTCGGAGACGGAAACTTTCGTTGAATGCGCGCACGGACGCTCCGACGTTCCGTCTGCACGTTCGCCTTTTCGCAGGAGAACCATCGGAACGAGGCTTTCCACCGGCACGACAACGGCATTTCGAAAAGGAGCGCAACAAACCTTCGGAGGAGTCCGATTTTTCTCTCCTTCCTTGCTCCCACTTTGCGGGGCGGATTTCTCCGAGAGGAAATCGAGGCGGGTTCCGTCGGTGCTGCCTGCAGGCGAAGGAAAAGCGTGGGTCGTGGAATCTCGCGTCAAGAAGTCCGAAAACGTGGCTCGTAAAGGAGAAAAAAAAAAAAAATTCACATCCAGTTTGGTCCGCGATCCGGCACATTTGACACCCATTAATTGGGCGGGTCGAGGAAGTGTCCGAATGCCAAACGCCCGACGGATCTGGCGCGCGATCGGCGACGAATCCGGAAAAGCGGAAAACTTTTCCTCCGCGGACGCCTTTCGACGTTATCGCGGAACTCAAAGAAAAACGAGCAAACAGCGCGCGGCAAATGCTCCGAGATAAAGATCCGAGATCTTAAAGTTTTCTTTTCGTGACTAAGCCGAGTCGCCGGAACCGCCTTGCCGCGGGGACGGGAAACGCGTCATCCGCGTCGTCAGCGAAGGAAGAGGAACCGAAATGCTTCGGCTTCGAAAGTGGCCCGCGGGCGTGGCTCCGGGTCCCGAATTTGAAAATGGCGCACGTTCCGTTTGTTCCGAAAGCGCAGAGGGCTTCGATGATGCCGGGGAAATTTCGAACGTTCATCGTGGCGTCAGCAGGTTCCCAGTTCCGAATCGTTTTTCTCTCTCGTTCAAATGCGATCCGGCAAAGGCGTTTTCATTCCCCGCGGACCTGCACCGTTCGAGGACGCCCACATGGGCCGTCACCTCGCTCCCGCCTGCCTTTCTCTATCCGAAAGTTTTGCCGCTCGCGCCATTTTCAAACAAACGCTCAACAAAGGATTGCTTCGGCATCCTTCCCGGTCATCCGAGACGCTTCGAAGGAAACTTTTTCGAGGCTCCCGCACCCGATGGCGGTTTTCCGAGCCTTTCACCGCTCCCTCCCGAAAATCAGCGATCTCGGCGAGATTCGACGATCCGATTCGCCGACGGCGAAGTCGTTTTCGTTTCTCGCACCCCTCCCCCGAACAAAAATCCCGATTTGATCCCCCGCGAAGATTCATCCCCAAAAGCTGGCGTCACCGATTTCCGATCCACGTCGACACCGGTTCACCCCGCCCGTGTCACACACCGCGAGGCCCGTCAACCGGAAAAATTAATGAAACTTACCGTAAAATGACTCCCAACTTAAGAATTCGTCCGTATCCAATTTATCCGCGGAAACTGTATCCGACAACATCGCAGACACCTTCCGTGTGCGTGTGTGTTCGTCCGGCAGACTCCACTCCACTTATTTTCCCTTTCTCTTTTCAATCGTAAAGCGAAAAATTAAAGCGACCGAGAGCACCATCATTTGCCGCGGTTTCACGTATCAGAAATTCCGCATCAAATGAATTGTTTTTAAAAAAAAAGTAAAAAAAAAGGAAATCCTCATCAACCGCCCAGCCATCACCGACTGAAACAGTCAACATATGAGCGCCATGTGGACGGAGCGGAAAGATCGATCCGAGACAACGTAAAATGATGGCGCCGCGCTCCGATACCGAACGCGGGCGTCTCCTCTTGTTACGATTTCACGTAATTGAAAAGCTGGCGACCTCTACACTTCGTTTTCCGCCGCTCCGTGTGTCCCCATGCGCCGGCATCAACGCACCGAAAGAGAAACATTTAACGATTAATTATTGGCATCCCTTTAGACATTTGAAAATGTCTTTTTGCTCACGCAAACCGAGGCCAGAGCGAAGCCCTCCGCCGTCCAAAACCCGTGAAAACCCCATTGATTACGTGCTTCGATTCGGAAAATAACAATTTCAAAATTTTACAGCGCTATCAGAGAATATTACCGAAAAAAAAAAAACGCATAGAATTCGGGTGAAAGAATATGCAAATCGACAAAAGCGCAATAAAATTTCGTTTGCGATACGCTTAAGGACCTCGACAATAGAAAAAAACTTCCTCACCGAGGGATCTGAATTATTAAAACTAGTCACACCGGGCAGCATTTCCCCATAAGAAACGTGCTCCTCCACAATCTCGAGGAATATTTCATGCTCGCTCTAAGAATAAACATTTTTCTTTACAGTAAAACAAAACGATTAACAAATCATAAAGCTGCAATTTAATTTTCCTCCTTCCCAAACTGTTACCATTTCTAACACAATAATTTATAAACCCGGCAAGGCTTTGCGGTAAATTTCGCAGTTAATTAAAAAAAAATTCGATTACGTGAAATTTTCAACAGCCACGAGGCAATTATGACAGTGTTGAAATTTCCACTTTCTAATGCATATTTTCCTCTTTATGCTCGATATCGCGATAAACGTCATGGAAATCACTCTTTTTTTTTTCATAATAAAATATTTGTAAAAATAACAATCGGTCTCACCATTAGTTGTTAATGTCATAATTATTAATTAAAAATAATAATAATTTATTATTATTATATATATATTTGTAATGTAGAAGTTATAATAATAATTTTTACTTTTATATTTACAGGACAAAACACAAAAGAACAACTGATAAATATTAATGCTGTAAACGAAGATTCATTTTCATCCACAAAGAACAAAAAAAGAAATAAATCATATGCCCTTCATTCGACACTACGGCTCGGCTTTTCAAAAGCGAACAATTTTACATTTCCTAAATTATTCACATACATAATAAGTATTTCAAAATGAAAGTTTATGTGAAAATTGAGTCATAAAACCTGTGAAAATTCGAAGCTTTTCTCAATGATGTTGAAATTTTAACGGAAAAAATAAAAAATTGGTTTATTTTGAAACATATTACAAATTATAATCAAATATTACGCGCATTAGAAGAAAAGCATTACAAATATTTTTTAATCGCAAGTATCGGTGAAATTTATGGTTCTTTTTTTATAACAAAATAATCCATTTCTATTTTCCTTCAATTGGTATAATGTTTATTTTCTTTGCATATTCTAAACTAATTACATATTAACTATAAAATTACTTTTAAACATTGCAGCAGGTTCGACGTTCCAAATCAGTAACGGTAGTAATCAGGTTTAAATGGACCATCCCTGTCCACTCCAAGATATTTAGATTGCTCGGGAGTCAGTTTCGTTAATTTCACTCCTAAGTGCTCTAAATGAAGAGCCGCAACTTCTTCATCAAGCTAAAATCAAAAACTTATTTTAATAAACTGATCTATCCGAAAAATACAAGAAACTGCATAGACTATGGAAACATACGACTGTACACAGCGCTGTGGACTACAAGATAGTGTAGAATACAAAAATCAAGCTTTAGTTTCTGCAATACCGAAAAATGAACCAACCTTTTTAGGTAGGATGTACACCCCGACCGAATATTTTTCAGGTTTCGTCCATAATTCTATTTGTGCTAAAACTTGATTTGAAAAAGAATTACTCATTACAAAGGAAGGATGACCTGTGGCACATCCCAGATTAACTAATCTTCCTTCTGCAAGAACAATTATATGTCTATTATTTGCGAGTTTGTAACGATCGACTCGAGGTTTAATATTTATTTTTTCTACAGCATTTTTGTCAAGCCATGCCACGTCCACCTCGACGTCAAAATGTCCAATATTACAGACTATAGAATCATCTCTCATTTCCATAAAATGTGAACCATTTATTATACCACTGCAACCAGTAGTTGTTACAAATATTTGTCCTTTTTTGCAGGCTTCTTCCATTGTGGTTACCTAAAGTGGAAAAAATTTTTTCTTAAATTTTATATTTTAAAACCTAATCATATATTTAAATGTATTTCTGCATGTCATATAATTCACCTCATATCCTTCCATTGCTGCTTGAAGGGCGTTAATGGGATCGATTTCTGTAATAATTACCCGGCCGCCAAAGGCTCTCAAAGACTGAGCACACCCTTTTCCGACATCACCGTATCCCGCAACAACACAAACTTTTCCAGCCAACATTACATCAGTTGCTCTTTTAATTCCATCAATAAGTGATTCCCTACATCCATACAGATTATCAAATTTGCTTTTGGTTACTGAATCATTTACATTAATAGCAGGGACCTTAAGCTTTCCTTCTTTGAGCATTCTATACAAATTATGAACTCCAGTTGTAGTTTCTTCAGAAATTCCTCTGATCCCATCCAAGTATTGAGGATATTTACTGTGAACCAAATTTGATAAATCCCCTCCATCATCCAAAATTAAATTCAATGGCTGTCCATTTGAAAAAACTAAAGTTTGTTCAATGCACCAAATATATTCTTCATCTGTTTCACCTTTCCAAGCAAAGATTGGAATGCCTTTTTTGGCAAGAGCAGCAGCAGCATGATCTTGTGTACTGAAAATATTACAACTTGACCATCGCACCTGTAATTTAAAGATTGCATCAAATTTACTGAAGCTTTTTTGTAGTCTTAAATTCAATTTTTTCAATATAAATCATTTCATCAGTCTTTAATCATTTGATTAAGAATTAAAATGATTTAAATAGAGATCTACTTCAATAGAAAAATTATCTATACTATTATTTAATAGTGAAATCATCATGTAATAAGTAATTGCATTTAGGAAATTGAAGAATTTCTCTATTTTATTTCATTCAAATAATAAAAATAAATTATGCTTGTTGATCATCTTCTATGAAGAATTAGAATTTAATTGTTAAATTCTTTCCAAATTTTTAAATAAGTACAGAATTCAAATTATAAATAATTATAATTTTTATTATTTATTGTTATTAAACATTATATATATTATATATATAATTATTACATTCACATCATCTGTCATGATTGTAAAAACCAAAATTTGGTTTATTGGAAACAATAAATTATTTTTTTAAGGAAAATTTACACATAAAACTTTTTAAGGCATGTTACAATATTGAAACACATAAAAAGAGAAGCTGAATAGATACAGATGTATAAAATAACAAAAAAAATAACAAAACATTAAATTAATAAAACTCTTAAAATGATACATAATTCAAATTTATTACAATGTATAAAACAATTAATGTACAAATACTTACCTCAGCACCGAGCTCAATAAGAGTTTCAATTAATACAGCTGTTTGTATGGTCATGTGCAAACATCCAGCAATTCTAGCACCCTTCAATGGTTTAGAAGTGCCATACTTTTTCCTGATTGCCATTAAACCAGGCATTTCATTCTCAGCCATGATGATTTCCTTCCTGCCAAAATCTGCTAAATCAATATTAGCTGAAATAAATAAATTCCTATTCATATTTAATATTTCAATAAAGATTTTTTTTTCCAACTATACCTGAAGAATTATTTTTTTTTTTTCATCTAACCTGTATAATAAAATATCACAATTTCAAGTCTTAATATAAAATAAAGCTAATTATTAAACTTATAACTTTTTAGATATTTAGTAATGAAAAGTTGAAACCTGAGATAAATATAGATATACTTAAGCATCTAAAATCATTTTATTAATAAAATGTAGCCAAAGTTCAATACAATTTATTGCCATTTGATGTGCTTCATGATGAATTTCGAAGTTAAAAGCGAAATATTTAATAAAATTTAAAAAAATTAAATCTGAATTCTTTTTTAAGTAATTGATACTTATTATTTGTATCGTATAAATTGTTGAGTAACCGAAAATGCGATTTGTGAATTCATGAAAATAATTCTCGTTTTCACGGCAAATACTTTAATTCAATGCTGCTACAAAAAAATTTTACGTTCACAAAGTTATTATACTGAATTCATTGCAGATAATATATAAATATTACAACAAATCCACGTTATTAATAAACTCTTAATATTCATTGTCCAGTTTACGGCACATGCACATGGTGTGGACAATTTTAAATTTTAATGTAATAATTTATAAAATGTTTTTGAAGTGAACCTACCGACTTTATAATCATGGACAGCTAACATTTTACGTAGTTTTTCTTATAAAATGCTGTTAATAAAAAAAATTTCTAAACAGAAAAACGCGTGAATAGATAATGCTTTACATGAAACATACGTAAATGCATGAAAAACCAAAGCTTACTATTCTTCAATTCAAAAATTTTGCTCTTAGCGAACGATCTTGAACCAAAGCAAATAAGCCAACTTTCAGATAACTATTTTATGAATTAAAATCAGGTTAAGCCCTTACTGTTTTTTAGGATTAAATTCCTGATAATTTGTAACACTTCGTAAGTTATTGTGAGGTTTATAAAGGTTCTTAAATGCAGATGCATAGAATTTAAAGATGCTTATGTCCTTATACCCTAAATCTGAAGCCCGAGTTTATTGAATAAAAATGAAAATTCCCAGTATATTTTGCTTTCATAAGTTGATGAACAGATTATTTTTAAAAAAAATCTGAGCTGGCTTTTTTACAAAAAATAATAATCAAAATTATTTATATGCTTTTACGGAACGCTAAAAGGTTGCTGGAAATGCGGTTTCAAATCTAAGAAAATTAGCAAATTAAAAGCATTTGCATTCACAATTACAATGAAAAATATCCGAATAAGTTTTAGACATGGAAATCCAATGAGGTAACTTATGAATTATATCACCTATTGGCCATGTATTAATTCAGACTTATGCAAAACAATTTTCTTTTTGAAACATTCTTTAAAACTTTTTGTTTCATATATTATAAAATTTTTTTGCTAAACACTGTTTAGTTTTTTAAAAATAATTTCAATTTTTTCAGATATTTATTATTTTCTCTGAAGTGTTTATTTACTCAATTATTCAGTTTCTTATTACTTTTAATTAATATTAAGATTCAGATAATATTCTTTTAAACGTATTTTATTTAAATGTTCTTCACATTTGCATCATTTACATTACCAAGTAGCTGTAGGTATTTATATTTTCATTTCTCATAAAAATGCTTTTATGTACATTTTATATAATTTTTTTATTATTTTTTTATATAGTGTAATTGTATTATCAACTAATGTTACAATTTGAGTTTTATCAGTTTTCAGGATAGAGATACAAATATAAAAATGAGCTACTTAATTGCAAAAATTACACAATGACACTTATTCAATACATTCAAGATTTGGGTTCAAATCCCTACTTTGGAGCTGGATTTGGGTTATTTGGTTTAGGTGCTAGTGCAGCAATACTAAGAAAAGTTGCACAAGGTGCAACAATTTTGGGTCGACGACACTGGATGATGACATTAGAAATACCATGTCGAGATAAAAGTTATCAGTGGCTATTACAATGGATCACAGAAAAAGGAGCAACAAGTACTCAACATCTCAGTGTGGAAACAAGTTTTGAACAACAAGATACAGGTTTAATAAAAACAAAATATGATTTTATTCCATCTATTGGTACACATTTTTTTAGGTATTTAATTTTCTGTATTGAAAATACTAGAATTTTACTTTATTTAAAAAAGATTTAAAGAATGTTAACTTCTAGTTCTTTTATGTAATGAAATAGATATGATGGTAATTGGATCAAAGTAGAAAGAGTTCGAGAACAACAAACATTAGATTTGCATATGGGAGCACCTTGGGAAACAGTCACTTTAACAGCTTTTGGGAAGAATAAAAAAATATATTTTAAATTGCTAGAAGAAGGTAATTCTAAAATTTGCTTTTAAAATTAATCAGAGTGAAGTAAATTTTTAATGAAGACATTTTTTTTTAATTTTAGCAAGACATTTAGCTTTGAAAAAGCAAGAAAATAAAACTGTAATGTACACAGCAATGGGTGCAGAATGGAGACCTTTTGGACATCCAAGAAGAAGACGCCCTCTTAATTCTGTGGTACTTGATAAAGGAATTAAAGAAAGAATACTTCAGGATTGTAAGGAATTCATTAGTAATCCATCTTGGTACAGTGATAGAGGTGTGAATTTTTATTTTTAACTTACCAAATGTACATTTAAAATTGTAAACTGATAAAGAAAAAATTATAGTTATTATTTAACATGATATTACCAGTTACTATTTAACAAGAGTTCTATAAAAACAGTAATAGATCTTATCATGATATAAATTTTCACAGAATAGTTTCTTTAATTTTTTTTGTTATTTAAGTAACAAAATTTTAAGTTTTTTACATTTATAATAATGCTTTTAGATCAAATTTTAATTTTAATATTTGATCTCATTTTAGGAATTCCATATAGACGTGGTTATTTATTATATGGTCCGCCTGGATGTGGAAAAAGCTCTTTCATTTCTGCTTTAGCTGGAGAACTTGAGTTTGGTATCTGTGTTTTAAATTTAGCAGAAAGAGGATTATCAGATGATAGACTTAATCATTTGTTAGCAGTTGCTCCTCAAAGTACAATAATACTGCTTGAAGATGTAGATTCTGCTTTTACGTCTCGAGAAGAAACTTCAGATGGTAATTAAATAATATATTTAATTTTAAAATCTATACTTAGAAATATGTTTGTGGAATAACAAAAAATTTTATTATAATGATTAATAAAACTAATTTTAAACTAAATCTACTATATTAAACCTAAAATAGCTACATTTAAGGTTCCGATTCCATCACAGTTTATGAAATAATTGGAAAAATTTATTATAATGGCTTCAACAATTTGGATTGTTTCCTTTTTTTCACTTTTTTTTGATCCAAGGCAGAATATTTGTATTTATTTTTGCACATGTATACAATAGTTCTGTTCATTTTTTCAGGGAAAAATATATATGAAGGCCTTAACAGAGTTACTTTTAGCGGTTTACTTAATTGTCTTGACGGAGTAGCGTCCGCCGAGGCTAGAGTATTGTTTATGACAACAAATTATATTGAAAGGTAAAGTTTCCGTTGTTACTCTTTCCGCCATACTTATTTGTACTTAAACCATTTTTCCCTCCGCCTCGGAGGGAAATATACTTCAATTTTCATGGCAAAAAATTTAAATCAGGCGAGACTGTTATTTTTTTGATTGTCACTTTAAAAAATGTCTAAATTAATTTTACATTATACATCTTGGTTACAAGAGTTATATTTTAATATTTTAGCCAAATAATCTAGTAAAATTAAGATCTTAAATTAATCGCGGATATTTAACATGATAATTTTGATTTTCCTTAAATGTTAATGAACTGCTTAGTTTACGGATTGATGGACTGAAAATTTGATTAAAAATTCCTTGCGTGACTGTTAAGGTATTGAAAAAGAGAATGCATAAGTTTCACATACATTATTTGTTTTTATTAATAGTTGTTATAAAGATATTCATTATTGTCGATTAAACTTTCAATTATCTCATGCTTGATATAATTTACTAAAACTCTTGAAATCATATCGAAGAAGCAAGATAATTATTGCTTTCTTGAGGATTATTGCTCTCATTTACACAATCATAATCATCTCGAACAACCGCTGTTCCTGTTTATTTTGATTCTGAATTAACTATTCTTTCAGATTGGATCCGGCATTGATAAGACCTGGTAGAGTTGATCTAAAGGAATATGTTGGGTATTGTAGTGCGTATCAAATAGAACGAATGTTCCAAAGATTTTACCCTCAATTAGCAAATAATTCCAAAGAATTTGCAGAAAATGTAAGTTCGCTTTTTATTATATCAAATTTCAAATATTAGGAATATGCTATAATTTAAATTAATATTTTCCAGGTATTGAGTCACAATAAAAATGTTAGCCCTGCCCAACTTCAGGGTTATTTTATGTTTTACAAGTCCAGCGGAATCAGCGTGTTAAAGGATGTGAACAGGATTTGGGAATTAAGTTAGTCAAATCTTAGAATACGCATATACTTATTTTGACAGCTTTTACAAAATTTTTATTGTTAAGAACGTAATTGTGTGTTTAATCTTTTACTTTTTTTTTTCTTTTATAATCTAAATTAATGCATGAACATTGATTAAGAACATTATTTTTTTTTCCAATCCTGAATTACTTTTTGACCATGAAATAGCTAACGCTCTAATGGTTACTCTAAATTTTCTTTATTCCACGTTGATTATTCCGAAAATTTAATAAAACTTTTTCCTGTCTAATTTTTTCCTCTTTAAATGCCTGAATGTTTGCTTTCTTCTCTATCCTTCTTTCCCTACGAAATACTTTCAAATTTTGCTTCCTAACTTTCCTATCATCTGGACTCTCATTTTTGGGTCTAATCGAAAGTTCGGATATTTGAGATAAGATAGACTTAGGTCCTGGCATTTTATCTCCCTGTTCCAATTGCAATAATGCCTCGGCAGTAAGTTTGTTATCGTGTAGAACATTTACAGGTATCCCAGTTTTTTTGTGTATTTTTATCTTTGGTGGACCCTAGAAGAAAAATTACATTGCAACAAAAATAATTTAAATTTTGCATTAACATTTTCCGTTTTATTGGGCTTTGTTTACATTGTTGATTTATCAAAATTTCTGTTAAAGGAATTGTCATTTTTACTAGCGTCTGAACATTTATGGAAATTATTAAATAAGCAGAATGATTTCTTAAACTAATATTGAAAACTTCTTTTTATGAACTGCATCAAAAGTTGAGTATTAATTTTTTCATTAAAAAATTGAATTTTGAATGTTTTCTGTATAAAAATGTATTTATTTTATATTCCAGATAAATTACAATATATATCTTTGCAAAATGATATATGTCATTAAAATATTAAATTTTTTATTTTTGTAAATATTTTATAAAAATTTATTATACTGAGGTTTTCTGAAAAAACTATCTATGAATAAATCACATAACATGATTTCTCTTTATAGAGATAGTCTCTCAGAGAGATCTTTTTCTTCATTAAAATAATTTTTAATATTAAAACACAATACTCAATATGATACAAAGATTGCTAATAAATTTAGGTGTATGAGACATTTTTTGAATAAAATATAAAGATAAAAACATATATATTTACCTTAGGTACAGTTATTTTGGCTGGATGATTATATAAATTTGAATAAGTTGACAAAATGCTTTCGCAATCCCATTTCATATCATTCTGTTCAACTAAAATTTTCTCAGTTTCCTCTTCAGATGAGTTATATTCAGCAGCTGCTTGCAATATTTTTTCCTTATTGATATCATCTTCCTTTTTATTGGCAAAAGAAACATCAGCTAATCTTTGAAGTATATCTTCTTCAACTCTTATTCCTCCTTCAATGTCTTCGCAATCTAATGCACCAATAGCATTCTCCTGATAATTTTCGAACATCTAAAAATATGTTATTTAAATTATAATTTATTAATTATTATATATTATATATGTTATATTTTCATAATTGATATTTATATAATTATATTTGAATTTTAAATTTAAATTAAATTAAAATATTTAGATTTGATTGAAACCAATGTAACTATAATTTTTTGTTTTGATAGGTTAAAAAAATATAAAACTCAAACCTTCTCAAATCGATTGTCCAAAAGTGTAAGTTGTTCATTTCTTCTGATAACAGAGCTTGTCAGAGAATAATTTGAAAACTTTGATTTTACTTCTTCTTTTTCAAAGTAAAAATCATTGTTTAAACTTCCTATATCATCCCTGTCTTCACTTCCACACTCATCAGAATACTCAGCATCACTAGAAAAACACAATTATAAAGATAACAATAACAATAATAATAATAATAATAATAATAATAATAATAATAATAATAATAATAAAACACATCTTTATAGTATTCTCATCTTTGATTCCACAATTTCATGTTTTTTTAAAAACTATTTCTTATCAAGCCCAGACCAAAATATTATAAATATGTTTCATATAAAATATAATTAAATATTACTTTGCCAAATAAATAATGAACTTAATCCCAAAAATATTGAATAACTTGATATGTTTTTAGTCAATTGGAAAATTTTGCTTGACAACTGAAATGATTATTTCTTTTTATAAAAAACATTCAACATTCTCCAATATGATAAATATAAAAATTTTTAAAATTAAGTAATAAAAGAAGGGGAACAAATTATTTTCTTATTTTTATTTCCAATCTGATTTGGTTGTACAAGTTATTAAATTCTAAAAGTTAATTTTAATATTAGATTATTATTTAAGTAAAATAATTTAAATTAATACATTAATAAGAAACATTCTTTACATTTAAATTTAAGTAGTTAAATTTTTTCAGAACATTCTATAATAGTAAAAAATTATTTCTCTAATTTTTCCAAGATTTGTTAAATTTTCTACAAATCCAATTCAAATTATATAAACTTAGGTTACTTTAGAATCACTTTATTATGCTATACATTCTAGCTTTTACAAGGAATACATTTCTGCTTAAAAATAAGGTGCAGTCATTAACTACAAGATATTAAAAACACTTACTCTTTTTGATTTGCTAATTCCATAAAGTTATCCTCCAACTCATTATTTGGATCATCAAAATCAAAATCATCATCTAGAGCTGCTACTATATCAGGATCAAGATCTAAATTAAGGCCACTAATAGGAGCAGCTTTGTTTAACAATCCAACTGGTTCTTCCACTTCAGAAGGGAAAACTGAAGAAGGTAAATTAATTTTTTCCTTTAAAAAAAAGTAGAAATTTGATTTATTTTTTTGCATATATAAATTATTTAACCTCTCAAATAAAGAACAAATAGTTTCACAAATTACTAATCTTTAATTTTCAAAAAGACTATAAAACAGTTAGTTATGTATTAGAACAGTTTTATCTTTCACACTATTCAATCCTTTTGTTTTATGCAAGAAATACATATTATATATAAGTTTATAAACAAAACTTGTAATTAACTAAAAATTTTATGCAGAAATTAACTATACAAAAAATAATCAGTTTCAAACCTTTGATGTAATGGATGATTTTATTTTGACAGTACTCTTGCTGTCAACCGGCTCCCAAATTGTTACAGTATCAGAAACATTTTTCAAATGTTGCATATAGTCATAGTCATCATCAAAAAAAATTCCATATTTATGTTCCTCTTCTTTGTCTTTCTGTGATCTTCTTTCCACCAAGACATGCTGTGGAGCATTTTCATCAACTATTAAAGGATCTTTTTGACTTCTGTGAACCAAGTGAAAAGTCACTGCATTTTTTTTATCGATAAATTTCTTCTTTTTGGGCTAAAAAGAAAAAAATATCTCTCAACAAATTTATGAAATAAATACTTTTAAGTCAATGCAGAAAATTACAAGAAAATGATTGATGACGAGTTATTTCAAAATAATTAATTTTAAATCTAACAAGAGTATAAGTACGTAATATTAACCATGAGGGATTACCATTTTTTATTTTACATAAATGTCTGGATTTAAAGAAAAAATGTTGTATTCAGCAATGGAATTCTAAGAATATCGCAATTTAATTATTTGCATTAACTTTCCTTTCATCTCCGATAGCAATCAACAGTAGCAAAATTAATTCGAGACAACTTCTTTGTAGCAAATTTACTAAATAGTTATTTGTTTACAACTTCAGCTGATAAAAAAATATTATTAGTTGTTTCATGTGATAATTTTAAAATCAGTATTAATTATGGATCATCAAGGATTATCAGGTTCAGATATAATGATTATTGGGGGTAATTCTCATCCGGACCTTGTAAATTTAATAGCCAAGTGAGTAAACAACAAAATGACTGCAAATTAAAAGGTTGAAACCTGAAGCATTTATAGTATGTTAACTGTTAATTTTTATTGATTTAACTTCACATAAATGTATATAAAAGTTAAGCAGATTTGATAAAGAATTTATAATTTTTTTAGCCGATTGGGTGTCAAAACTGGAGGATGTTCCGTTTATCATAAAACAAATAGAGAAACTATGGTTGAAATAAGCGACTCGGTTAGAGGAAAAGATGTATATATTATTCAAACGGGAACGAAGTTCGTCATCATTTATTATTTATACTTATTAAAATAAAATTTTAATTAATTATTTTTTAATATAAAATAACGTGAGAATTTACAATTTTTTCAGAGACTGTAACAATAATATAATGGAACTTCTGATTATGGCATATGCCTGTAAAACATCTTCTGCAAAAAGTATTGTTGGTGTAATTCCATATTTACCATACAGTAAGCAATGTGGGTAAAAATAATTTATTTTAATTTAAACATTGAATAGCTTCTTTTGACCAAAGAATCATCAGTTTCACTTATTAAAATTATACATAGGTAAAATGAGAAAAAGAGGATGTATTGTTGCTAAATTACTAGCAAAAATGATATGCAGATCTGGACTAACACATGTGATAACTATGGACTTGCACCAAAAAGAAGTTCAAGGTTTCTTTGATTGTCCAGTGGATAACTTAAGAGCTTCACCTTTTCTTCTGCAGTACATCCAAGAATGTGTAAGGATAACATTAAATTTTCATTTTTTTTGAGATTCTTTGTTGAAATTCAGTTTAAATTAAATTCTCACAAAATCATTTATTTTATATAAACATAATTTATTATATAGTTAAACCATGTTTAACCAATACTTGCTAATATTTAATAATGGAAGCTAGAAATTATAACTTTTTTTTGTATATTAATTCATTCAATAGATACCAGACTATAGGAATGCTGTCATGGTTGCAAAAAATCCAAATTCTGCAAAAAAGGCTACTAGTTATGCAGAACGATTGCGTTTAGGAATAGCTGTCATACATGGTGAACAAAAGGATTCAGAAGTGGATGAAGTTGATGGCAGGAATTCTCCTCCTGCAGTTCCACGATCTAGAACCATGGATGTTCCAGATAGTGTTCCTATACATCCTGCTAAGGAAAAACCACCCATGAATGTTGTAGGAGATGTAGGTGGTCGAATTGCAATAATGGTGGTAAGTTTTCTCTTTTGTAATTCTTTTGAAATCCATTCATATAATTTTGATCACTTTTTTACAAGCACATAAAATTGAAAAAAAATTTTTTATTTGTTCAAATATTTTGTTGAGGGTAAATTATATTTATTTATTTAATCATTGTGATTGTAATTAAAATTTTTGTAATTAATTAATTTTTAGTGAGATCTATTTTTCTTATATTACCTGTAGACATTTTTTTTATGAATTTATTTCTTTAATTTGAATTTAATTTTCACTTACTATTATATTCTTATTTTATATATTGTTATTCCTCTTATAATTGAAAGTTATTCTTGATATAATTGAAATAAATTATTGTTTCCTTTGAACTGATTTATGTTTCATACACAGGCGACCTAAATCCACATTTAAGTTAAACTATTCTCTATTATGTTTTATGTAGGATGATATGGTCGATGATATGAAGGCTTTCGTCGCCGCAGCCGAAGTGTTAAAGGAGCGTGGAGCCTACAAAATTTATGTTCTTGCTACTCATGGACTCCTGAGTTCAGATGCTCCAAGTTTAATAGAGGACTCTCCAATTGATGAGGTTAATTTTTTATAAGAAAAAGAACTATTTTTACTTCAGTTTTTATTTTTAATTTTTATTTTACTTAATTTTCTTCTTTCTTTTACCAACAGGTAGTAGTGACCAATACTGTACCGCATGAATTGCAGAAAATGCAATGTCATAAAATTAAAACAGTCGATATATCAGTTCTTCTGTCAGAAGCCATCCGACGCATCCATAACAAAGAATCAATGTCGTATCTCTTTAAAAATGTAACCTTAGAAGATTAACTTTTTAAAATAGTATTTAGAATACATTTAAATGAGCTATTTCAGATGAAGAAAATAATTTTTATTCATAAAAAAATTTTCAGTACTTAACTTCTATATTAAAATTTATTAAGTAAAGAAAATGTAGAAAGATTGAACAATTATCTAAAAGCCTCTCAGAAAATATCACAGTTTTTCATCTGCAATTACCATTTTTTTTTCCAGTTTAAATAAGAATATTGCTATATTTGTTATAATTTCTAATAATATTGCTCTCTATATTCGTGATATTGTTAAATATGAAATTTTCGAATAAAAAATTAACAGCCAAATAATCTCTGAAATTAAAAAACTGAAAAATACTATATGGAACGCTATATTACAATATTAAGTTTGTATATGAAAATTGTTTTTATATCGATAGCTTAAAAAATTGTTGTTATATTATTTCTATTTAATATAAAATAACATTAAAATATCTAAATATTTTTATATCTTAATATTGAAAATCAAACTAACCCAAGAGTTAAAATATTTGTGAAATATCAAAATATGAATTTATCAATTTTAAGAGTCATCAAAATATTATATATATTGGAATTTTAAGCAGTTTTACCGGACTGAAGTTTTGATTCATTTGTAAAAGCTATCAAAACGAATCAGCAAAACTATGGCACTTGAACGAAAATCTTTAGATTTTCAAATATATACGTGTGTGTGTGTACAGCTAAACCTTTATCTTCATGCGATTTTTATTCACTTTTGCGCGATCGATCTAGTCTAACATTGAAAATAAATTCGTAATTCAATAAAACTTAAAAAAATTTTTTTAGAATTTCATGTTTTTTCAATTACGAAAAATCTAAATTTTCTTTGAATTACATAATTAATTGCATATTAAAAACTACTTTTTATTCGTTTGAATTGAAAATTTGGTGTTTGTATTTTTGAATTTAGCGTGAATTCTATTAATAGTAGGAAGCCATGTGTCACGCAAAAGAAGTTTAGTTATATATATATGCATAAAAACCCAGTTTTATATATACATACATGTATTAATTTATAGGAATCTATTTCTATCCTACTCGCATATTATTACTGTTCAGTGAGTACATTTTTTACACGATTTATTCCGCTAAAATATTCTCAGAATATCATGGTGTTCGTATAATTTTATTCAACTATGAAAAAAAAGTTTAAAATAATGCAAATTAAAAACCATTTCGACAACACCTTATTACCATCCGAATCGGCGCCGCAATCTTCTAAGCCTCCCTTAAAAAAAAATCTCTTAATGTAACATTTTGAGTTTTATTTTGTGACTTCAGAGGTGACCAACCTGCCGTCCAAGACCAATAAATTCGAGCCAGCATATAATTAATCTATAAACTTTTTTATAATTTTATAAAATTTTCATATAACTTTTTTAAATTAAAAATTAACAAAACTATCAGTTTTCATTATTGAAATCTGCGGGTCCTTTAAGCTGTAATTTAAAAATGTAAATATGCTTGGTGATTCAAAATCAGTTCCCAAATAAAAATAGCACGTAAAAGGGTGCAAAAGTTTGACCGGGTAGACGCAGGGAAATGAAAAATTTTCGGAAAATATAAAATTCATCTTAAAGAAAGTAAAGAAAAAAATTCAATTCAAATTATTTCAATTTGAATTCCATCATTAACAATAGACTTATGTTTAATTTATTTAATGTATTCCTAAGTCACAACAATTGTATTTCAATTTACTTTATCCAAAATTTGAATTTTTAATTATTTAAAATTTAATAATTGTATTCTGATATGAAATTTCCTAATATCTACATAAATAAAAATTGTACTGTTAGTTCTTCCTTTGTATTAGGTTTATACATTATACCTAACATTAAGGTTATACCTAAAATTAACATTCAAAAATCATCACTTAATTTCAGATAAATATTAATTAAGATTTTTTTTACTTATTTATTTGTTATTGTAGAAGATAGTAATCTTCTTTTTTGGTCAACACGATTTATTTTTTGCCTGGTTCATTTCCATCCCTCCACGGGTTATATCAGTTAGTGGGAGGGATGCGTCCACACCTTGATCAGGTGTGGGATGTTGAGGAATTTTTAATGTTGCAGGTCTTGCGTATGATTGCCTTTTGGACCTGTGTATGTTTCTGTGGCGTGTTTGAGCGTATTGAGGTGTTTGGTGGAGTGAAGTTTGGCTTGACGCCTATCAAGATATTCTGAGGGATATTGTTTTGACTGCATTTTACCATCTGCTCCTCTGCTCCCTAAGAGTGCTCCTCTCCATCACCTATTCACCTTATGACTGGCTCGATTGTCCGTGCATAAAGGCCCCCACGTACGAGCACCGAGCACGGCTTCATCATGCGAATGCTCCTGTATCCTGCTTTTAAAGTCTACAGTTTCTGATTGTGTGACTGTGTATTAGCATCGCATGACGTATTCATTCATTTAGTTGGTCCGAGCCATACCTTGCCTCGGTAGTCCTGCTTTAGTGGTTGCCTTTCTATAGGAAGGCAAGGCATCTAAAGTGGGCTCATGAAGTGGAGAGGAAGTTTCGGCTGTGATGGTTTCAGATTTCCCGGTGTGCGACCACTGGTCAGCGCTGCACCATTTGCAGCTTGCTTACTGTTATTTCCAGCAAGCTCTAGACGAGCCTTAGCGATTACTCCCAGGTCTTTTTCCGAGGCTGTAACCTAACTTCATTTTCTATTGGGATTTGAAAGTTCTTTCATTTGGGGATTTTAAGAGGAAAGAAGGCTGCGAGAAATACCTACCGGGGAAAAAGGAAAGGGGAGAGAGGGCGAGACCAGGGTGGCCAAGCACATACTGTCTTTTTTTGTTGTTGGTGGGGATCGAACCCATAACTCTTGGACGATTATCAACCATCTTGGGCTTATTACCTTGGCCACCAGGCCACCCTAAATATTATTATTATTATTATTATTAATTATTATTATTATTCTGACCATTCAGAAAATTTTATTATTTCATTTTACCGTTATATAGAAAACTGCCAATTCGTAATTCATTTTAAAGTCTTGCATATGTACCATGATGGATGCTGTTTTATTTTAACTGTTAGATTTTTCTAGATTTAGAATTAGAAAAATATATGACACCAAATTCTTTTTATAAAAGTATAGTTTAAGAAAGGTTGGTCATCTCTCTGTCACATAATTAAAAATAAGACAAAGGAAGAACGACCGTACCTTATTCGTTTCAGAATAACACTTTTCAGGCCTGATTCTGTATAACTCATCTCTCATATAACAATGAAATGGCCCCACATCTGAGAAAAAAATTGAGAAATTATTAACTACTTTATAGAAAATAATAAGTTAATTGTATTACAAATAAAAATTTACCCTCTTGCGGGTCCAAACTTTGTGGGGACAGAGACTGAGTTTGGCAGGGAGGCTGCGCAATAAGTAAAATAAGCGTCACGTTGGGAAGAAAAATGCTTTGAAAGTTTCTCGAATATGAGTCGCAACTAAAGGCACCCGAATATGCTCTGGATCCCGTGTGATAATACCATGTGGACCTTGTCACGCAAGATTGATTTTCGAAATCACTTGATATTCCTTTGTTTTCGCTCCTTGCTATGCTAAAACTTGCAAAACATTCCGTATTTTGAATTTTTATATATTAAACATTAATTCCTCTCAAAAATATAAATGCTAATGTAGTAATAGGCAATATAGTTAAATCTTAATTAACAATTCGATTCATCCGATTTTTACAATTCATTCTTATTAATAGATTGCTTCAAACTTTTAGGTTTTTAGTCCTCGATCTTAGACAAATTAAAAAATAAGTATGTACTTAATTAAACAATTAAATTACCTCGAAATGAAATATAATATGAAATTGTATAAAATATTCCAGTTGAAAATTGATAAAACGTAGTAAATTAAAGAAAATGAAGATTTTAGCTGACATGCACTTTGTGTAGCAGTATGATAATTCTCTTTTGAGCACCAAGATAAATAATTATATCTATATTCGCGTTTTAGCATTCCCCCTATGATGAGACTTTCAAGCATTTCAGGATCATGCAGCCCGATAAAATCTCCAGCCTTAAAATATCAAATTGCAAGTAGATTAAAAGAAGTTTGTATGAAAAAATGTACAAGATTAATTATCTCATTAATTTAAAGGTTAGAATCTTTGAAATGAGAAGAATTATATTTCCAAACAATATATTTTTTTACTTAAATCATAAAATAATCGAAAAGTCAAACTTAAATAGCTTTAATTTAATTCGCTTTTAAGATTTGAATTTCATTTTCATGTACGCATGGTAAAGCTATTAGGTCATTCAAATTAACATCTAATGTCTCCTTTCAATGTTTGGTTCTCTTCTAAGTTCACAGATTCCAGATTTTTGAAATCTTAAATTTCGATATAGTAATTAAAACATAATTTTATTACCTTTACATGATTTTGATTACTTGCAATTATGATTCCGCCATCGTTTAATAAATAGCAGAATAAAGAATCCGCCGATTGACAATTTATGCTTGTTTCATCTGTTCCTGTGACTTCATCAAAAATGTTTTGAAACTGAATTTGTTCCATTTCCACACCTATGACTTAAAAATAAACTAACATAACTTCACTGTCATTTGAAAACCTGAACTTTATGAATAAGAATAATATTATTAATGATATTATAATACATTTGTCTGTTTACATTTTATCACGATGATAATTTAGATGAAATCTTTACCAGATGTAACGTAGGAATCAGAAAGTTGTATTCTACAAGCTGCTGTCACTTCTTGGGATCTGCCTCTAGCAACTGAGAGGACACAGCCAGAAGTGTGAGCAGCACGTTTGTAAAGATTATTTCGCAAAGGGTCGCGTTGTCTCAAATAGTCATCCATGAAGCCAGAAGTATGGATTGTAGTTAAACCGCCGCTAGTAATTAAAAATCTCGTCCAAATCCCCGGCAATGTGTTTTGTTTCCATTTTCCCTGAATATTATTTGCCTTTTCTACATCCCATAATATATGATGAACTAAATCGTGATTACCTGTAATATAAAATAATTTTCCGAGAAGATTTATGAATATGGTATATGTCATATATCTATGATACTTAATATTTTAGAAATTATTATAGCAAAAAAATGGAATTAATAGACTAGATGCACATACTCGAATATATTATACTTACAAATTGTATAATTATTAATGACTCTCTGAGCTAATTCTTTAACACTTAGTTCTTCGTCAGCTTCTCCAGAAGGACAAAATCTCCAAGGTGCCAAAATTGTATTTTCCATTTGAGAGAGAGTTGTAGCTGCTTTAATCCTTTCAATTTCGGATAATTTCACTTTCACTATTTTATGATCTCGGGGTAATGCTAAACCAAATCTAAAAGATTTTCATCAGCATTTAATTTAAAACAACGTAAAAAATTTACATATATAAGCAGCTAAAATTTAATTTTCTAAATTATTTTTCACCTAAATGTTGAAGAGGCAACAGAGTTATAAAAATATTTCATTTCAACTCGTATAGCATGACCCATTCCTACAGGAATAATAGATTTATATTTTTCCAGGGAACCTTTTTTTCCATCTATCATATTAATCCTCATTTCATTAATTTCTTCAGAAAATCCTTCTAAGTCACAAATATCCACATCCGGTGGATCCTGAAGTTAAAAAAATTATTTTATCATTAAATTGGTTTTTTGGCGGATTTATTTCTTTAAAATGTAAAACGTCTGTCAAATTTTCTTAAAAGCATTCTAATGAAACGTTTAATAAAATTAAAAAGTCTGTAAATGTATTTATTTAAAATGTTAAATGATAAAAAAATTTTCAAAAATAAATGGAATAATTATTGTTTGTCACCATGATAAATATTTACCTCTATATAAACAATATGATCTTTAAGTCTAGGGTGAAATATTACAAAACCATTTGTATTAATTGCAAATGGATAACCGAAAAGTCCAAGCTGATGTTTTGGGAATAAATCAGTCATCTCATCAATGGGCACATCAATTCCCATAACTCCCAGTAAATTGTTGTGATTAGTCTGAAAAACAAATCGTAATTAAGACAACTGTTGGTCAATAAAATTATTTTTTAGCATTTTAAATAAATTACACTGACTATTATTAAATATTTCAGAATGCAAACTTTTAGAATTTTTCTATTATATATGAGAGTCCAAGCTTATTCAGCAATTTTGTATAAGCACATCCAAGGTTAAAACTCAAGTGAGCTCTAAAATGTTTCAATTTTTTTGCTTTATTGCCAGATTCATCGTTAAATGCAGAATGAATTATGAAATGAACAGACGATATAATTTATTTATATTGATAAGTCATTTATATCCAAATCTTTAGTCTGCATTTTTAATGCTTACATCCAAATCCCTCTCGTTAAGGAAGTTTTATAAACAAAGGCCTAAAATATTTTCGATATCTTTACTACATTAAATTTATAGGCAATTAACATACGGAATTTGAATCTCGACTGAATACGGGAAGAGTTACAGTCGTCATCATTCCAAGTCCTCCTATATCTCGGTAAAAGTTGTGCCATTGAAACAAATCATTATCTTCTGATGAAGCCAAGGGTTTGCTGAGAACGCGAACATAATCTTGTACTCTAATACGAACGGATCCTAAAGCAGTTATCGGACTAAAATAACCTCCTGTATTGCAAGCCATTTCCTTTAAAACTACAGTCGGAATAGGATGAGGACCGCAAGCAAATGTAAAAATTCTAATTTGACCGTTTCTAGATTCATTACAATGTTTATTAACTAATTCGGAAGGCCATTCTGTTCCACCATCGCTGAGGAACATAATA
>JAOWBB010006466.1:0-25626 GCA_028565995.1 Ricinus marginatus | reverse complement strand
ACCCCCTTTTCCGCTTCTATTTATTTTATTTTAAATATTCAGCGGTTTTTCTCTTATTTTGCGAGATTTCCATTTTTCCGGAGGCTCCCGCTCCGTTCGGCGCAAAGAGAAATGGGCCGCCCCCATCTTCCCGCTGACGCTAAATAAATTCGCTGTTTGGACACTTTGGCTTTGAAAAGGCATAAAATTTAACCCAAGCATACTCCGTGGGAAACTCGGAAAATTATTCTGCGATTTTGCCCGCTCTTTAAATTCGCCATTCAGGAGTGCTTCTTAATAAGGGGGAGGGGGAGGGGGGGGAAAAAAAGAAAAGTGAAATGGAAAAAGTTCTGCCGCTCGTTTTCCCGGCAGTTTTCCGTGAGACCACTCCGCGGAAAAATGAAATTTTCCCCCGCATCGAAAATCGTATTCGATAATAAAAGCATAATTTATTAAAATATTTTTCGGCGCACTAATAGCGGACGATAATGCCCGCAATGACTGCGGTTGGCAAAACAGCGTGCCCGAACTTGAAATTGGTTTCACGGGTGCCGCTGCCGAGCGTTACGGACTGTGGACCTGACCGAAAGCTCCAGAAGAGAAAAGGAAATCGCACGGGAGAGGAGAGGAAGTACACTGCCGGGTCGAGCTTTGCGTTGGATTCTCATTATAGGAAAAAGGACAAATCAATGCCGAGCGAACGAGGATGGAATCACGTCCCGAAACTCATCGCATATTCAGCACTCGGCAGGCGACAGGCATACGTTATTATGTTGCCAAGGCACTGGCATTTCTCGCGACCGCACTCCGTTGGTGCACTGGCAATTCATTATTTTTATCCGTAACTCTCCTTTTGGAATTCATTTTGAAAATCCGAAATCTGGAAATATTGTTTTGCGGGTTTTCATTTTCGAGTGAGCTTCGTCAAAAAATTTCGGTCACAAATGCAGAGAGCGTATTTAAAAAAAAAATTTTGCCTTTTTCCGTTCGACGTTGGCCAAACCCCGTTTGGACAGCTTACAAAAATGCCATAATCCTTTTGAATAAAAGCTAAATCATTTATCACTCGTACGCGGTTTGTTATGATACGGGACTGCATGAAATTTGGGTTCCCCTCACCGTAAGCCCCCGTTTTTGTTAGTTCGCTGCCCGTCCGGGGAGTCCCAAGCTGCCGGTTGAATATTTCTGTTGTAAAGCACCATGAAAAGAGAGCATCGAACTCTTTTCGGTCAAATGAAAATGTCTAACAAAAGGGAAAAATTCGGGTGGAGAAAGGGAAAAGTTGAAATGTTCGGAGAAGAATTTTAGCTTCGATGACCAAAGTTTTCGACGGGGAATCCGATTTTTAACGCGAATTGCTCCTTTTTTTTTTTTTTTTTTCCGAACAATGGAAATTAAAACCGTTGCAGGGAAATTTCGGGAGAAAATTTGGCAAAATGTCTTCCTCCCAATTGTCTTTGACTTCGAAATTTTCCCCATTCTTCCACCGTACAATAACGCTCGTCAAATAAATGGAAATTAACTTCAATGCTCGTGGCTCCGCCCGATTCCTTTGCACGCGAAATACCTTTCAAACTCCCTCGAACATTTCTTTACAGTTTACGGCCGCAGACAATGAGCCTTCCAAAGCGAAAAAGGCTCGCGGTTTTTGAAAATATGGATTTAGGGCCGAGCCCCTTTCCGTAGGGAAAAGCTGTCCATCGAGATCCTTTCGAAGACATTTCACGTTTCGATTCTCCGGTAATCACAGCTTTTAATTTAATCATTCTCCATTACTCTCTCATTTCCTGGGCCGCGTAATTAAAGGAATGGCGACAGCAGAGTTGATCCTTTTACCTTTTTTTTTTTTTTTTTGCGAAAATTTTAATTATTAAGCTTCGTCGGACTGAAATTAGCAGATTTTCACCTATTAAAAGGCAGAAAAATCTCTTTATAAAAAAATAAAAAAAAAATAAAATGAAAGAAAGAAAATCCAATGGAAATTTTACCCTTTTATCCCTTTTTTTTTTTTTTTTTTTTTTATTTCTTCGTTTCGCGACTTTAATAAAACGTTATCGAGTGTTTAATAAAATAAATTAATATAACAGTATTCAATCGCGCCGTCGAGGAACGGCAAAGCTAACGTTAAAGATTCGGACGTGGAGGGAAAAATCAAATTTATGGCAAGATTTTCGCTTATAAGGACAACCCAAGAAAATTAATGGCGCAGCTCAAATGAAACTGGCATCTCGCGGGCGCGGAGTTTCACCTGTTTCCCATAACTAATCTCAAGTCGGATAGAACTGAGAAGTCGTTTAATAGGACGCGCCCGGATAAGAGTTACGAAAATCGAATTTCGTCGCCGAGCCGGGCAAATAGGCAAGATGAGGGAGGCTTTTAACCGATCTTAAGGGGCTAACGGATGCCGCGTAATTTTTCTGTCGCTTAAGTTCGTTTAGATAGATTTTTAATCTATGGTCAGGGGCAACTGCCTCCCGAACGAGAAGACTTTTCCACTGAAAGTTTTGGGGGCATCGAACCTCCCGATGAAGCGAAATCTTCGACGTGGGAGGCCCCGGGAAAAGGCCCCAATTATTCCTTAACGACTCCATCGTTCATTTGGAATTGTGCGAATAATCAAAGGGCGGCCTTTCTTTTAACTTTCGGCCTCCGAAAATTTACCGCGGTCGGATTAGAAAACCTCTGCCGTAATTAAATGCGCTTTTCAGTCTCCTTTAACCGAAATGAAATAAATAAAGCTCTTTCTTACCCGCCCTCCCATATTGCGATTTTTGCTCTCCGCCGCGAAATCATCTTACTGACATGATATTTTAAAAGTTCCTCTATAAGCGCTTAAAAAAAAAAAAAAAAAATCTCTTATTTTGATTTTTATCCGTTTCTCCTATCTGAGCCCTCACGAAGTGCAAAAACTGCAAAAGTTTTCACTGCCAGTGGCGAATCTCGCTAAGCAAAACAAAATAAAACTTAAATTATCTAACCGAGCCCACACTTATAATCGAAAACCTATAAACTTTTCCATTACAAGTCAGAAAAATGAGTTTCAACCCAATTTAAATTAGCTAACAATATCCCATTATAAAATTGAGCGTAATAAATGCTTGGCTAAACAAATTCGGATTTATCATCAAAATAAAACTGCATTTATTATAAATTATTTTGCTTATTAAACAACAATATTTTGTGAAATGAATTATTGTTATAATTTTCATGCGGGAGATAGACTTATTAAGTCGAATTGTGTGACATAACGCGTTATTAATTTTTATAAACGCATATATAATGATTAAGATTATTTCACCTGCATAAATCACGCTTTTGATAATTTATACATTGAAATCACTGATCAATAATCATGGCATTCCCAGTTAGATTGCATCCATTTAATCTTCATTTCTCTCTACCTGAAGCTCACGTTGAAGCTCCTTCCTTTGGAAGGATAATCCTAGCTGGGGTTTTACTGAAAACACGAGAGAATGTGTCATTTTCATAGCTCAGAGGAAAGTTCGATTATTCAGCATAAGCTTCGAATGGTGGTTGGCAGGCGGGATCGCTGTGGCTGCGCGCAAGGTAAATGTTCGGAAAATGCAATCTCGGAGGCCCCACCGGGAAACGTGGAAATTTTTTTTTTTTTTTTTTTTTAGCCAAGAATTTTTCCCATTTTTATGGAAAATGTATGGTTAATCCACAACGGAAAAGACTTTTAAGCCGCAGTTTAATTTCTTCGGGTCCGCAAACTCTTCACTTTTACGGTGTTCTCGCTTGGATAATAAAATATCTCCACTTCTGAAGTTTCTGTAGTAATTTAATTTCACCTGATTTATAGTGCGATTTAGGTTAAGCGCCCTTCCTTACCCCAAATTCCGACTATGTCTGAGATTATTTTTTACTATTAGATCTCTCACCGTCCTGCGTTTTGCATAGATAGTAGTTCCTTACAGAAGCAAATTTTCCGCTTCCTTATTTAAAAAGAAAATTCATTTAATTTTTAATTAATTCCGAAGCAAATGTTTACGGAAAGCGGTATAATCCGCATAATTTTAATATGCTGGAAATTTTTACGTATCGATACAAACACGCGAAGCATCATTTACACGCAGTTTCATTAGTTAAGTGTTAATTCAGTGCTAAAATTTTTCTTTGCTTTCTTTTTCTCTTCACATTTTGAAGAGTATCGTCAATTTCATGTCTGTGTGCAACCTTCATGTTCTGGGTGCATTTCAGTAAATTAGCTTTTTTCTTTCCGCTTCCCGTTGTGAGGTTATTGCGCTAGTTATAGGGTCACATTTCGCTTTCGTCTTATGCAAATATTCCCTCGATTTTAGCATCATTTCGCTTTTTAATGCCGGAATAACGAGTCGTAATAAGACGACGAGGTTGATATCGCTCTCGGTGAGCGAATTCCGGGGCGTAATTTATTGAAGATCGGTTTTATTCTGGAAAGATGCCGGGGTAATTAAACAAACAAAAAGCAACCTTAAGGGATGACAAAAGGGTGAAAAGAGCTCAAGGGTTGATGAAATGTGTAAGTTACGAATTATGGAAATTAGGAATCTTTCAGTCTCAGCATTGTTCCGCGGTTTATTATGGACCGGAATCCGTCTTTGCTTGGATCACGTAAAAACGCTTTAGCCTTTCTCGTAAGCCCACGAAAACCGCCTTCCTAATTTGAAATGTAAACCCGAACACAACAAAATCCATCACGAAAAATTAGGATCCCGATCGCATATGAGAATGACATATTTTACAATGCCTCTCAGCGATTGCATTTGAGCCCGGCAAAGATAAATTTAATTTAAAATTAACACCACAAAAACCGTAAAATGCCGTTTAAAAAATGCTCTCATTCGGACCGATATTTTTCATTTTCTGGTGTTTTATATATACATATCATGTCGAAAATCTTATTAGATGCAAATATGAATCGCGATCACTTAATAGTTAAAATACACACTCCGATGACATAAAAACTGACGGTTTTGGCAAAAATTTCCTCATCTCTTTTATGGCCGTCGTTGATGAATAGCATATGTTTGTTCCATATTCAGGAACATGTAATTTAAAATTAAATTTTTATTTGCGAATCAAAGTAAAGGTTGTCGGACAGTTAAACGACGGTTTTTTTAATCCATTTGAATTATCAGAATTTGATTTTTTTCCCTGCCTCTGCAATTGACTTTTTATACTGACGTTCAGAGTTTGGAACTTGCAACGCGATACCCTTAATTTAGCTTAAAACTAAACGAATTAAAAGAAGGTAGATGTAAAGCTCCGCGCTGAAGCCTTCTGCCGCTGTTTTCGAGGCGAGATCGCAAACGGGGAAAAAGGTTTTCCGCGTTGCGGGCAAAAATATCGAAATTTCTCAAAAATATTCGTTTTCGGATTAGCGCAACAAATGGGAATAATACGAATTGCTGACCGGGCAATATTTTTAGCAAGGAAAAGGCCCAGAATGCGTTGCATCTACCTCACGTTTTCCGGAAAACCTAATAATCCCTTTGAGCCGGGCACGAGAGGATGACCATTTATCTACCGGAGTGACAACGGGCGAGTATCTTGCGTTAAAGCGAAGACATTTCCACTTAATCTGCAGCACAATTAGATAAAAGCGAATTTTTATAACTCTCATATTCATCCCCAACATCGCGTTTTCCCGGATTAATCCTCTTTTAAGTGGGAAATTAAAAAGTTGGGCATAATGGACTTTAAATTTTCGACCCGCCACGGCGGGCGTACACTTCAAACGTTATTCGCGGCGTAAATCAGATTTTACGCGGGAAAAGATTTTCCCCTTTCCCGGGAAATATTTCAGTTGTAAAATAAATTTTTTCATTTCCCGGAAAATTTTTTAATTGGGAAAAAGAAAATCGAGTGTAATATATCAGGCGTTTATTAAGGTTCCGCTTCTGGAAGTCTCGTCCGTCGTAAAAGGGGAATTTTCTTGAGTTCAACAGACCGGGCATCAGCCTCGCTGGAGCAACGGGGATGAATTTTCATCTTCAAGATCAAAACTCCCAAAAATGGGATTTTAACATCCACGGATCCCGAGATCTTTTGCAGCCTCTCGCCACGGATCGGATAATGCATCCCATATAGAATAACCGAAAATTACCCGGTTGCCGGCTTTTGTTTGGGATCCCGAGGAATTCATTCTACTCAGCCTCCCCCAAGGTGTAGCAAATAATATGGATCAGAAAGCGGAAATTTGGGTTTCCCTTCGTATCACATCGTTATATCCATTTCATATCTTAATTTCCGACGTTGATAACTCAGGCTGCTCGTTTCTTACGTAAATGTGTAATTTGAGGTGATTTAATGACGGGGGACATTATTTCAATTGTTCAAAGCTCGGAAAAAGGTAGGAAAACGCAACTAAGAAATGCGTTCGAAATACATGAAACAGCTTCGGGCTGCTTTTGCCGAACTTGTTTGTGTACCGAATTTGAATCTAATATTGTCTTCGCATTTCCTCAGTGCGCACGTATCGTTCGCCCCGAGAAAATTGCCGTAACAAAGAAACTGGGAGATCCGGGGAGGACCGCCGAACGAAATTCACTTAATCCGGAGAACTTTTCCTTTTTTGCCCCGTTAATTTTTCTCCTGTGACATTTTTCCTTACCGTATCTTTCGAACCCGGGGACGTAGGAAAATTTGGAATTTATTATGGTATTCAGCGAGGAAAATTTCGTTCATATTTGAGAACCGCCGCGGCAACCTCCAACCGGAAATAGGTTTGACACACGCAAGACGCAAGGGCTCCCCCGAGATTATTTCCTGTCTTCAACATCCGCCGGGAAGATTTATGCGGATAGAGATCAGTTGTAATCGCCATTTCCACATTTCCGTCTTGGAAATTTATACACTCAGTCTGCGTCAAATCGGTAACATTTCCATGTGTCCCGGACAGAAGTGGCTCCCCGACGCGTTTTTTCCCGATAACCCAAAGTGTTTCGCCACGGATGAAAGGAGAAAAAAGAAATAGCAATAAAGGAAAAGAATATGTCGGAGATTTATAGTATCAAAATTTCGCATTCTGCAAACCATCCACGATTTCATTCCAACATTCGTGGGTATTCTGGGCAGGGAAGCGGTTACGATATTTCAGGATGCGATTTCCCGATTGCAGCATTTCCTATTCGTGCGCAAAACGCCATTTTACGACTGAATTGCTTCCGTTTCGTATGCCGGACCACGAGGTCTTTTGCTGCCTACCTGCAAGACAGCGGTTTCAAAGGATTCCTTCATTCGCACAAAAAAAAGTGGATAATTTATCGGTCTCGGACGCCTTCGTCTTCTGCCGTTCCGCAAAATACAAATCGCTGTTCAAATTAGCCTTCGCGTACAGCCGCATTTAAATTCCGCCTCGGCAGGGATCGCAGGTTCGCGCCTCGCTTAGCTCCACACAAAGGAGGGTTTTAAGTGGCAACGATTTATATCCGGATTGTTATTCCCGGAGAAAAGCCACTTAAGATGAGCACAAACGGCAGGAATCGGTGCGGGGCGCAGGAAAATCAAAGATCGAGAAGGCGGACGGAATTTTTCATTTAAAATCCTCGGTAAAAACAGACGAAAAATTTCGCTCGGATTGAAAATTTATTTTTCCAAGCGAAACAATTTCAGCCGGGCAATCTTGTTGCAAACTCTGGCGAGGCATAAGAGTCCCGCAGCACATCGGAAAAACTACGCGGATGGGGAGAGCTGCTGCCTTCCTTTCTTTTTGAAGTCTCAAAAACCCGGGAAAAAGGCAAAATGGAGCCTTCCCGCATCCACGAAAAAGCCTCCTTGCTCCATGAAAGAAGCGAGAGCTTTGCTCTTGTTTATTACCGAGAAAGCTTAAAAACAAATGTCATGCTGCTTTTAGGGGGAGAATAAATGAAAGATTCCGGGCGTGCGATTCAATTTTGAAAATTGAATTTGGAGCAAACAACGAGGGCGGAAAGATCACTACACATTTGCCTGTTGGGCAGGAGGAGACCATCCCAACCGATCCTTCATCTTCCATTTCATCTGTAAATATGCAATTTGAGGCCCCGTTCGGCGTTGATTCTTCAAAGTTTTCGCTAAACGCCGGTTCGCACCTAAAACTCCGCCATCCCGCACACCGACAGTCCCGAAGATCTGAATATTGGAGTAAAATTCCTTCCCTTCGGAGCGAAAGGTTGTTCGGGAGGGTTGCCTTGCTCCTACGAGAGGAAGAAGATATTTTCAAGATTTATTGTTAGATCCTTTGTTGAACGTAATTGAGAATAAATTAAGTTTTGCCTGTGAAGAGAGGGTCAGAAATTTTGTATCACCCTGTACTCATGTAATATGATAACCTCTTTTAGCTTTATTGCATTACCTTTTCTGTCGTCGCTGCAGAATAAGGATCTTAACGAGTTTACTAACTGCCCGTTACCGAGGGGGACGGGGGAGCAATCTTATATCCGATCTACATGTAAAGATGACAAAATTTAAAATTTTTCATTAACGCTTGAATGTGCAAACGTGACGGGCCGTGGGGAACACATGTGGGATAAGAACTTTGACATATTCGTCTTTTACGGGGAAAAAAAAAGATGACTTGTGCAATAATTCTCGAAGATAAAGAATATACTTACTTTCAGTCAGATCTCTACTTTTTTTTTTTATATTATTCCACGCTCGTCCACTTTATTACCCTATGAAAACCAAATTTTCCTTCTATTTTAATATTCAAGAGCCGAGTTTTATATTCTTCCATCTTTTTTCTCTTCCGACCAAAAAGAATACTTTTATATGTCTGCTATATTGCCGGTTGAGTCATAAAGGTGACGTCCTTCTCTTAACTTTTTTTTTTTTTTTTTTTTTTTAAGGTTTTTGTGACGTTCGCGGAAACTCAATTATATCATGTTAAGTTTAATAATATTGCCCACAAACTGGATAATCATAATATTAAGTATAATATGAAGATAAATACGAACCGTATATAACTTTAATGAAATTTTGAAACCAATCTGACATTCATTTTTATGATTTAAATTTATCCTGTATATGAGATCATCTCCAAACCACAGGAGATACGGTCTCATTAGAATAAAATAATATTTTAAGGGTGTTGGATGCAAATTTCGTATGCTCAATAAAATTGAACGTGAAATATCGCAAAGTATTTTGAGTGGTAACGACTTGGGATTGCGTATTTATTTTTATATATATATATATAGGAAATGCGGTATAAAAGTTTTTGTCCAATTTACCCTTTGTTATTGCAAAGGGATTTTTTTACTCTATTTCATGTTCAGTTAAATTCAATTCAGCTTCATTCGTCCCTAAATTCAGAAGAGGCCTTCGGTGAACTTTGGGGGACCGATTTGAGTTTGGTTGATTTCTCTCCAGAAGCTGCTTTTTGTTTTCTTTTTATTCCAGCTTTTACCCAGCGAATTTCAAGTTTATCTTCCTCCGCTTTAAAATCAACAAGGTTTTTTTTTTCTATCCCTTCAGCCGACATTCAACAAGCTCCTTCAAATACGAGAAAAAACCGTGGATAACGCGTCCGAAAGTGCATAATTTAAAGGAAATTGCCCCGTCACAATGAGGCAGGAAAACAAGAGCGAACGCGGGTCGTGACTCACACCAAGAAACGTGAAAAGGTCAATGGTTATGAATAATTTAAAGCTCTTAGGTTTACATCGGAAGACGGAAGATGCTCGTCTTCATGAAGAATGGTGGAAAGTCATATTAGCGACTAAACCCGGACGATGTTAAATGAAATTATTTTAGACGCGTGGTGGCGTGGCAGGAACCGCGGGACGATGCTCCGGCTCCACGACTCGATCACCCCCGTTCTCCTTTCCGGGTTGAAATGAAGATTTTTATTTTGCGACCCGACACGATTTCGACCAGGTTCTGTCGGGTCACGAGAGAAATTTCGCGAGATTTTAAAGCAGTTGACTCTTTGCGCAGCTGACTCTGTCGGTTCATCTTTCCGCTTCCTTTTTGGACTGCTCGTGGAGCGTCGATGTGACACACCGACAGTAACTGCGGCTGTCTGAAAGATCCGAAACCCGCAAAATACTTGTTAAGTTCTCAAAGCACATTGCATACAAAGGCAGAGATTACCAGTTTGATACTTCTGATCGCGAATCTTGCCTCGAAGCCCGTCGGCCGTAATTTTTTTTTCTTTTGTATCAATCCTAAATTATCGTGCTTTTTAAATTTTTCTTTCGGATTTATCTAAAAGCCGATATCATACACTGTAACCGAATTTATTATTTATGTGCTGCAGATGAATGAAGAGACGAATCGGATCATCGACAAGCCCCCGATGCATGTTTCCATCACTCCAACTGCATAAAACAGTATCATATTTATTTATTATCCGGAGTGTTACCTAAATCGGAAGAGGAAAAAAAAAATTAAAGCGACATGGAAGAAATCAACTATTCGGGAAGAAATAAAACATCGAAGCTGGACTTCAATTCACGCCGAATATAAATACCACCAATATTTTTATTTTACGCTAAAATTAAATTAAAAGAGATTTTGAAAAATGGTTATATATTAATATATATATCGAATCGTACCCAAAAATGTAATCAATTAAAACGGCAAATTTTTTAATCCGTGCGATGTGGAATTATATTGATACGTAATTGTACATAAATCGTCAGCAGACTGCGTTAGCGTCAGCTGTTACAGTAAGTTTAAAAACTTTTGCGTTAATAATAAATTTAGAACGGAAAATTATATAAATATGATGCAAAACTGATCGTAATAAGTTTAAATGTTCGATTCTTCGTGGTAAAAAAAAAAAAAGGGAAATAGTTGCCATTCCTTTTTCAAAGCCTTCAGGATTCCGCTGAAGACATCTCCGGAATTTTTCCTCTTCTGTCTAATTTTTATCTGTAAAAAAAATGGAAATCGAATTCTTAGGGAAAATCGGAAAACCCTCCTCCATCTTGACAATAACTTATCCTTCAGTTATAAAGGAAGTATCGAACGTTGTTTCGGATTCTTTCCGTATCGACCTTTGGAAAAGTTATGAAAACTCGCGGCAGTTGGGAATTGAGATTTTCCGTACTCGGGGGACTGACATTTTTTGAAGGCTTTCGCTGCAGGAAGGGGGTTTTCTTTCTCCCACATTTCTCAAAGTGGCTTCTTTTTCTTCGGAGAGAAGAGGGAAAATTTCTCTTTTATTATCCTTCTCCACGGTTTACCGTTCATCCTCCATGAAATTCGGATCCGCCCGCACTTTCCAGCCTTAATCCCCGGCTCTTTTATTTTGGAAACGAAGCTCGGGTCCGATGCGACATTTAAATTGCAAATTAAATTTCAGGTGCAAAAAGAATCAAATAAAGATAAAGCAGGCGAGGATCCCGAAATTCATGATTTGCTTCTTTTTTTTTTTTTTTTCCTCCCTGCCATTTAGTCAGAATCAAACGAGCCAAATTTCGCATTTTCTGGTGTCTGCAAAGCGGTCGGAAAACAGAAATGTCACCCTTTAAACACGTGCGTCGTTATATAAAATATTTTGCGTCAACAACAGGAGCCTGATTGGTGACAACCCGTAAGTGCGAGCAGTCTGAAAACTCAGTTTCTAACATTTTTATCAAGTTCTTTAAAAAGTCTCTCTCAGTGTGCGTAACAGCTTGAAGACACGTCAATGGTCATTAACGGAATCTTTTATTTTTCTCGCAAAGGCTCATCCATCCATTTTCATCCTTTTTTCCTTTGGAAAAAATCGAATGAATCCATTGAGGGAATAATTTAATAAAGCCCCATGCCGTAAGTTCAGCCATATCGTAAGCTGCTGTTTCGGTTCTCTCTGAATAAAATTCACGGCTTTAAATTTCGGTTCCCGAGTGAAAACTAAAGATTTAAAACATTTTCGAAAATCTTCAGCAGTTTCATCGGAAGCAGGAGTCGAACATGAAACCAATGCTTGTCACCGAGGGATGATAAATTTTTTTTTCCCTCTTCTACCGGAGGGATGGATGTAATTATACCCCTGGAAAGAGATAGACGGTAAATAATGAAAATTTTATTAGTCAGCAAATTTTGGCCCGCAAAAAGATGAATTTTTCAAGTTAATCATTAAGCAAAGAAACCTCGCTGTTTGCACTGCGTTTATAATGGCAAATATCAACGGTTATAAAACAAAGAAAATTTTTCTCGTTTGCAGCAGCAAATCAGATATGGATAATGAACCATTATTTTTTTTTTTTTTTATTCTTTTATTGCTTCGACAGTTCCGCCAATGTTTCCTTGCCCGAAGTGGAAAACAATGCTATTTGGAAAGCCTCCATTAACAGTGATCACTAATTCTTCGACCCATTCCGAGTTCCAAACTATCTACGGATGATTTTCCCCTGGAGAATCATAATGGTAGCAAAATTTAGAAAATGAAATACCCGAAAAATGTTAATTTTTTTTATTCTCCTCTTTTTTTTTTTTTTTTTTTTTTGTACTACTCCGTTAAATTTTCGACTTTGATTGGGAAATCGGAAGTTTATTCAATGTGGTTGGAAAATTTATTCTTTTTTATTGCAAGATTTCCAAAACTTATTTTATCAGAGCACGCAAAAACTTAGCTGGATTACTTCTCTGGAGTTTTCCCGGAATGTAAATATAGTCGAACTCCGATGTAATTGAGTTATGGGACCTGGAAGATTGCAAGGGGTGTGCCAACAACCCAAGCCCCGCGCTAAAACAAATATTTCTCAGCTACTGCTATATATTTTAGCAGGTATGTCTTACGGAAGACGCATGCTATCATTAAAAAAAAAATGGCAATTTTCGTTCAGCTCAGAAACTTCTGATTTCCTATGCCTCTTCTTTTAAAATCAAATTCTATAATTTCATCATTTCAACGCGAATTAATGTCACTTAAGAAAAGAAAATCAAATAAATTATCTGCCACGTTCGCATACGCCTCATACCGGCTTTCTTATGCCGAAATTTGCATTAAAATCCTTAATTCCAGTAACTGCGCCTTTCTAAATTAAAAATGTGGAGCAATTGCAAATTGGATCGTTTGAGGAAACCATCACATATACTTCTTAAATAGAACTTTTACCCTCGAAATTATATATCAAGACAAAATTTTACTTATTAGTTACAACCTCGTTCCAGGTTTGTAAATCAAAAAATTTCTCTCTCCACGATAGCATGTTTGTTGTGTAATACATCAGAAACATCAAATGACTACGTATTTGTGTAAACACTGAGGACATTATCCTAATGCTTGAATTATTTAAATTTTATACAAACAAAAGACTGCTAAAAATGTCATTTTTTTTTTTTGCTGAAATGTTGAATGCATTATAAGCAAATATACAGTTCTGTCTGACAAAAAATTCCAAATAACCATTCAAAAACATAGCTACACCACCTACTTATTGTTATTCATATGTTATGTATCTTAGCATTAAAATACGTATTATAATCTATAATTAAGCGAAAACCGGATCGCATATATTTTAAAATCTCATACTAGCCTGATTAAAGTCATTTACTTGATTTTATTCTTTCTTCAAATGCAAAGCCATTGAATCGCAGAAGTTCATCTTTTGCTCTAAAACGACGGTAACGTCGTAAATGTTTTGAAATGTCAAAAAAAGAATGTTACATTACTAACACTTTCTATATCATTATTAGAATCAATGACGCCAATTAAAACGCATAAAAAGAAAAAATCGTTAACATATGCAATTCATTTCAATTCAAAATTCATATACAAAAGTTTTTTATGCTGCTGCATCTCGATTCGTGTAAAAAATATAATTTTAAGACAAGTAACACATCTTACAATATTGCATTAATAATATAAACTGTCACATATATATAATATTTAATTATGGGACGAATATAATTTTATAGATTCCTATTCGTTATTAGAAATCTGTTTTTTTTTTCTCGATTCATAATGTGAACTGTCTTCAATCTCGGCATTTCAAAGGGCGGTAAAAATATATCGCATATAATGTCAGCTAATGAAACTGTTGAGTTCTACGTTAATTCGCTGTACACATTAATATCGAATGCAATCAGAAATTTTTAAATTTAAAAATAACACCGGATTTTGTCAATTCACTGTAAAAGCTTTTTGTTATTTACGGACGTGGAGCACGGGATCGATTCCGAGACAGATTTAGGATCTTGGAAAAAAAATTTCAGCACTTGAAAAAAAAAAAAAAACGGAAGTGAAAAATCATTGTCGAAAAGAATATTCGAGACACGTCAAGTTTTTACGACACGGAGTACACCGAGAAACTTAAAATGGGTAGTAGCCGGTGCTTTTACGATCAAGAGAAGCCATAAAATTGAGGCAAAATGTTTTGAATTCAATGGGTAAGTGCTTGATGGCCGGTTATAGCTGACCAGCGAAGAACCGGTCCCGTGCTGGAAAATTTTCCCTCCATCTGGATTCTTCGGCGGTGGACCGCGAAAGTGTTTCCAGTCCATTCCCCTTGGGGGCGGAATTTTTTTAGCTGTCAGCAACGCTTAATCCCGCATCCTGCATCCCTTTCATTTTTCCATTCAAGTTAACTGGCCCAGAAATAAATGAATTTAATTACAGAGAAAAATGAGGAAAGCCCGAAAAAAAAAACCGGGTCGAAGCTTTATTCGAGCTTAATTGCGTCGCAATCAACGAATTTTCATCTATATGAATATTTATTAATTCATTCAGAAGTCATTCATTCATACATTCACAATGCCTCTGCTTCACAATTCATTTATTTATTTAAATATTTATTAACCCCTGCCTTGCTGTCATTTGATTTCACGTTGAAAAGGTCATCCCTGGAACAATCTTCTTTATCAAAACGAAAATTGCCCAAAATCTAAATTTTTTCGAATGCCGCCACTGGTCCTTATCCCCGCCTGGAAACTGGAAAAGGAAATTTTCCAATTGTCCTGTGGGAAAAATTTGACAAAATTGACAATGGGAAAATGTATTTCTTACTACAGTCATCAATAGACTGTGCAAATTTATCAAAAGTTTTCGCTTATTTATTTTATATCCGCCATTCGAGGGATTTCTCCATAGGATTGTAATCATTCATTTAAAATTTGAGACATTTCCATGGAATAATCCAGATAATTTAAATTGAAAACTTGAAAATTAAAATGTTTAATCGCGGGATATAAAAGCTTCGCTTCTTTTTGAGCCACCGCTTTCCCATAATGCGACTTCATCAACGACGCTTTATTTCTCCAATTTAATGTAAAAAGAAAAAGAAAAAAAAATTTTCCAACCAAATGAAAAACACTTAATATGGGAATCACATGGGAAACTCAAGAATCAAACAATAGTAAGAAACCCTTTTTTATGTGCTGCTGGAATGTACAGAAATATCCGGAGCCTTTTCTACGCGAGAGTAAATCCATCTTCTGCTTATCTCGGACTCTTTCAGGCTGCAAATGAGAGATGAAAATGAAGAAAAATTTTAATTCGAAAAAGAAGCGAAAAACGAACTTAAGAGCATCCATTATGGTGAAGCCATTAATTATGCGTCACGACAGAAAAAATACTCATTAATTTAGAAGTGGATAATTGCTCTTTATGGATTTCGAAAGAAAAAGAACAAATCGTTTGGTAAAATTAAAATTACCTTCTTTTTATTTTCGCATTAATAATAATAGCAAATTGAAAAATTCTTGAAAATAAGAGAAATTTTTTGCTACACATTCATGGTAAAATAAATAAAATGTAATTTATTCCATAATCTAACGCCGGAATGCATTCTTTGAAAATTGCATTTTATCGCGTAATATAATTCTGTTAAGCAATCCAAGTGCGGGCATGACAACGAAAAACTCATTTCTCGTAAAATACATAAAACTTTGTGATTTTTTTTTTTTTTTACGGGGAATCTTATTTATAATACATGTCAAATGTTTAATTTATGGCATTTTCATTTGACGAAATTGGAAGAATTACTAATTATGAATCCAGCGTTGGTACGGCCATACAAAGATCAAAACTCAGCTTTGATAAGTCGCAGTATCAAATATTGGTGCCACGGAAACCTCCTCCACCATGCACGAAACGATTTAGAGAGCAAGCGTTGGGATAATAGAAGCGAAATGGAAAAATAGAATTTTCAAGGAAAATGGGAAAAGATTTTGAGAGAACGGAAATGTTAGAATGACAATGACTATGAAAATGATTATCGGGCTGTCGGGTATGCACACATTGTACATTTCGGCCTTTTACCGGTATGTAATACCCAAAACATTCGAAACGTTCAAACAGCATACAATAAAGGAGTTTCTTATTCGGGGACGCGCAAAAACCGCTTTGAAATGAGAGTTGTCGTCCGGCATTCACGCATATTGGAGTCGACTGAGCTGAAGCCATCCTAAAAATCAAAAATCTAAAAAGCAGAAACAGACGGGACAAAATAATAAAACCATCAAGAAGTTGGGCGGAACAATACAGAACGAAACGATCACGAGCCCGGTTCTAATGCACATGAATCGATCCAAAAACGAAAATGGATTCATGTTTAGCCCCACATCTCCGAACACAAACCGATTGTGAACTGGACATTAGGATGTTCAACTGCACTGCGACGGAGAGCATATTAAAGAAGGAGCAATCTCAATTATGTGGTACTCATGAAACATATCAAAATAATTGGTCCAACCGTTCTGCTGTTTCAAAAATTTATTGCAGGAAACACAAAAGGACTTGCCCCGGACATTTTCTCCGGTAAAGAAAATCATGTTCGTTGATAAGACTGAACAGAAATCTTCAGATCTTTCTCAAAAAAAACTTTTAATTGCAAACCGATCACGAGCGAGAATTATTCCCTCTCAGAATAGCTTATCTCTGCTGGTATAAAGGGTACACGTGTCAGGACAGAAACGGCAGAATCGTCAAAATTCAGATCATGCGAAAAACCCCGAGATATCGCACTGAAACATGCGGAAAATAATTGCACGATTTGCAATGCAGAAAAAATCAATCCAAGATGCTCGTCCGCGATTCGCGTCTGTTGAAAAGAACTTTCATAGAAGGCGGCAGAGTTGAGGAAATCGATCTTGAAATTCAGATGGCAGTGAAAATGGCGGAACGCGTACAGGACCTAACTGGAAAGTGATGCCTTCCGCTTCGCAGACAGAATTCTTTTGGCGATTGGCCACAGAACGCCGGCCCGAACCCTGCAGCCAGTGTCAACAGACCTCAGAAAGCATCGCGCCACGCAGCAGAAATTTGACATCAGCGTCCGAAAACATTGAATTCTCTGATACTTTGGCCGAAAATGCCCTTTTCATTGCTTTGTAGTCCGAATCAGCCGCACAAAACTCATCTCCGAAGCCGTTATCAAGACGAACAACGTTCTCAGGCTGACAGCCATTCCCAATAATACAGCCTGGAGGCACGGTCTTGTAGATTTTGAGGTTTTCTTATAACGGAGATGAAGAAGTCGTTTTATTCCGTTTGGTAAAAATAAAAAAAAAAATTCCCTTTTGAAAACCTTTTTCCGACATTATTTTAAAATAAGAAAATTTTAAAATAATTTAATTCTTTCTTTCATTATTTTTCCTCTCTCTCTCTCTCTCCATTAACCATTAGAAATGTTTATTTATGACGAGGTGCAGGAGAGACTTTTCTTCCATTACGAGAATAATTTCCAAGTCGAGGGATTTGCCGACGATGAGTCTTTTGGTTTTCCCCCGTCCTTCCCAACCTCCACTTGACAGTCTGGATTAACTAAAAAGCATTTACCGGTAAAAAGAATTTCCCCCTTCTGCACCATGAATCCGCGATTTTTCCTTCCGAACCTTTCGAAAGTGTTCCAAATTGCAAAAAAAAATACCGATAAACAATCCCAAAGAATAATATATCACTGTGGAATTAAAAAGCACTTGCAGCTAATGACACGAGAGTTGCTCGTCGATGCCTTCGATACCCCCCCCCCCCCGTTTTCGTGTCAGAAGAAATTCAGTGCCGAAAACTTTTGCAATTAATTTTTCTCGCGTAAAAGAAAGAGAAATGGTTTCTTATGACGTCACAACAAACTCAATCACACGTGCTCCGAAGCCGAGATCGCTTTTCAATGAGGTAAACTGCGTTAAATCGACACAAAAACGCAGCGTTCGTTATTATTTTGTTGAATTAACCAAATGCATTTTTACCCCTTATTCGACGCTTAGCTCCCTCGTGAATATTTACCTAGAATCTGAGACTTCCCTAATATAAGCATCCCGATGTTTTGAAAATATTCAAATCTTCATCTGCAGAATACACAGAATAGAGAAAAGGGGAAATTTATACGGATTTATATGAATACACACTGAAAACCAGCCTCCTTCTAAAGGGTCGGGATAAAAAAGAAAATTCGCTCGCATAGCAGTGTCAATCTCGCCTTTCTTCAGTATGTTTTACAAAGCAAATTAGATTTCCAAAATCGAAATTAAACAAACTGGGTAAATTTCGTCTCTCATTGGTTATTATTTCATATTCCATTGCGTGGAAATATATTTTCAGCGAAGGATATGCTTTTTTTATCAATATCTTCACGTTCTAACAAACAATAATTTTACAATTGTTTATTGTCGCATGGTGGTCCCGTAGTGTTGGAAAACGCGGAATAGACAAAGAAAGGGTTTTTTTTTTTTTTTTTTTTTTTTTTTATAAAAAAAATTTTAATATATTTGAAACGTGTTCTAAAATCCACAGACGAACCCTGAAGCACCAGAATACAGCAACTAAAGAGCAGACAATTAGTGGGAAAAGTTAATCTTTGCAATATTTTATATCTTCATATTTCTCAATGTTACGCCGAAAACAAAACAGAATTTTAGCGCTAAAATTTATTTTCCTAAGGTAAGCTCCTCGAGGCGATAACCACGAAGAAAATGCTTAATATTTAATACTTTATTCTCATTTATCGAATACGTACTATGTCTACAATAAATATGAACACAAGGTTTATTTATATTTGTATGACGAAGGCGAAAATTTTGCGCTTAATTTTATGAAGTCTCGGTTAAACTAATAGCTGAAAATTGTAATTACGTAGGTAAGTAAAAGTTAATATTAAATTTCAATAGGCAGTAATCCTGTCCGTATCCATAGCAGCATTAAGGATAGGGTTATTGGCATGGCAGAGTTGTAAGGCATGGAACCGGAAGCATTCCACCCGCACTCGAGTTCGGTTTTGAGCTCTTCGAGGACGCTTTTCCGGTTTTTATCGAGGCACTCCGTGATCCTCAGATCGTCTTCTGCCCCGTAGCACTCCGGAGAGAGCTCCTCGCAGATGTGTTGTCTTCGACTCCGATCCCAGCCTTCGATCCAACTGCAATTTAATAAACTCGTTAGGATTGATTCATAACGTAATTTCATTGAGTTCCTCCGACGTTCTTTAAATAAAATCTTTTCCTCCAACGTCATTTCTCATATCGAGTCTCTTGAAATTTCAATTATACATATAGTGTGGCAACTTTATGTTACCCGGCGGCAGAGCAGGCATGAACCGAGGGTCACTCGAGAAAAAAGGAATGCCATAAATCGTATGAAACATAAAAAGGAACATAAATCAAGGAAGAGGATCCCGCAGAGAAAGTTAAAAAGAAATCGCGTTAAACGTTTCCCATCCTTTTCCTTTTTTTTTTTTTTTTGATTTTACTGACCCGAGCTCGCAATCGCATTTCCATTTGTTATCCGCCATTTTGAGCCCCAGCAGAAAGGTTTTTCGGGGCAAGTTCGGCCGCGTCCCCGAATTCGGGTTCCCCAAAGTTCTCAAGCTGTTGGATCTCACGTCGAGAGTCATGTTTCGCACTGTCTTCGCATTTTCGAATATTCCCTCTGATATTTCCTCCACGGAAGTGTTGAAAACTACCAAATTCAATCGCGGGCTGCTCACTCCCTGAAACGGGTGCAAAACATCGGTTTTGGCAATTACGAACTACGTACTTTAATTACATCTTTCACTGATCATTTTAACTTTGGTTCTTTACCTTAAGTAAGTCATTGGTAATAACTTTAAAACCTTTCCCGGTAAGAGTGAGGTTGTGCAATTTTGAGGGAAAGATTCCTTTCATTTCTTCCCCGAGAGGAGGTCCTTCTTCAAAGGATTCTATATAGAGATGCTCGATGGCGTGATTGCCTTGGAGAAGACGTGGCAAATTAAAATCATGCATATTTCTCAGCAGACTGAGTCTTATGGTTTTCAAATATTGCAGATGATCCAAAATACCTGGCTAAAAAATAAGTCTCAACCAAAAATTTAAGCTTCTGCATTTTAAAAAAATACAGGAGAAATTACATGAACGTACCTCGAAATATTTTATTGGCAAGTTCCTTATGTCCAGTTCCTTCAACAGTGAACCTCTGTGAAAAGCAACCGAATCAATTGCATTGTCGGATAGACCCAAATACTGAAGATGGGTTAGACTGCTTATGACCAACGGAACAACGGTCAGTTTGTTCCCCGACAGTTCCAGCCTTCTCAGCGAAGGCAGATTTTGCGACAACGTTGCCGGTACAGTCGAAATTTTATTATCCGACAAATCCAAGCTTTTAAGATACGGAAGATGAAGCTGCGGTACCTGGAGACAACGGGAAAGACTTAATATTGCCTGCCCAAGTTCAAAAGTTTGTGATAAAGACGAGACAAACCTCACTAAGTGACAAATTTCTCAAATATAAATCTTCAAGTGAATCATCGAGCCCGTAAAAACTTTTTCCCGTCTCCTCAAGTACCATGTCGATGTTGTGGCTAAGATCTAAACAATTCAATCTGGCCATATAAGAAAAAGCGCCGTTTTCTATCCGTATCAGGGGATTACTTGACAAGTCAAGCCACTGAAGATTCTAAAAGAGCATCAGCGTTAAATATAACGATACTCTGATTCGGCTATAAATGAATCAACTTCCATACCTGAAATCTAACGAATATATCAATCGAATGCAAAGACATTATCAAATTGTTCGACAAATCCAATTCTAATAGCGAAGCTGCAGCATCTCCCTTAAAACTCGACACCGGTACCCTAATGAGCTGATTTCCGGACAATACCAATTTTTCAATGGTTTTAAACTGAAACAGCATATCGGGCAAGGTCTTGAGCATGTTATTCTCCATTTCGACCACTCTTAACTTTTCCATATCTTCGAAAATACCCCTTGGAATATCAATCAAATAATTGTTCGACAGCTTAAGAACCTGAAAAAAGTTATACTCCATTTAAACGGAAAGAATTGTAATCTCTCATTCCGCGACTGTACGTAAAAAGAAAAAAAAGAAAAAGAAACTGCCTTTTGCCCGAGAATAAATTCAAAAAAATTTCAGTAAATGGAAGAAGATTCGCCCGAGATGCCTTCGCAGAAGGAAAACCTTTCACAATAAAATCTTCGTGACCAGCATCGCACAGACGCTTTCCCAATCTCTCAAATAAAGCTATTTTCCAAGGCGAATTTACCTATCCTTAATGGTAGGCTAATCGTACCTGGAGACTTTTAACACTTTTGAAAATGTCGAAGTCCAAATGCTTGATAAAGTTATGAGAGAGATCCAGCCACTGCAAATGTATCATATTGCCCAGAGCATTTCCTGTGAGATTCCACAGGGAATTGTGGCACAAGAAAAGATGGGTGATTGACTGCTCAATTTGCTTAAAGTAAGAAGGTTCGATGTACGTTATGTTATTGTGTGAGAAGTCCATAATCTAGAAATACAATCCGAAATCAGTTATCATTTTAACGCAACGGAAAAAAAAACCGTTTTCAAAGTGTCCGAAATAACGTTTTCGGAAAAGCACGCGTCAGAAATCATAGAGGTTATAATTAAAAGGAAAATCTTAAGAGAATGGAAAAATTTCAAATATTGAAACCCGCTATGAAGGATATTTTTAAATGTTACCCTAAAGTAGGTGGACAAGATACGCTCACTGTCAGTAAATCAATGAATCTTCCACCTTCATAACATGCTTTACAATTATTTAGCAGCATGATTTAACAAATTTAGATCTAAAGCAAATGCATCCTATAAATAATAAACAGATTTGCTTGATAACTTAAAAATACCTTAACATTGACATGCACCGTTTCAGGTGCGTCATCCAAGGAAGTATTAACCGCAAGACGACCAATAATGTTATGAGATACATTCAGAGCAAAAGATGATAATATACCAACTTGATCCAGCCAAGAATAGCTAAAATCCTTCAGCCTGTTGTAAGCCAAATCCAAATGTTCAATTTCTGGTAGATTTTCGAAAGCCTGAAAAAATAAAAAATAAAAAAAATTTCTTTAACCCGTCTTAATTCAAAATTTTGAAAATATCATTCCGCAAATAAATATATTAATCTAAGCAAAGCAAATCTACCTGGTTGGAAATGAGACTAATTTTATTCCCTCTTAGGTTCAAATGCCTCAGCCTGACCAGATTAGCAAAAGCCCTTTCATCTATTTTCCGGATCTGATTGTCATCCAACCTTATGAGTTCCAGAGAATCTAAATCGGCGAAAGTATTGCTGGATATGGCAGTTATCTGATTGAACGACAGGTAAATTTTGCTTAACTCCGAATTTGCACCACTCTAAAAACGAAAAAGGTTGATCGGACTGAATTGATTTAGTCCGTCGATGGTTGTACAATCCCGGTGCAGACAAAAGTTTATTGGGAAATAATAAAATGCGCTTCTACCGCAATAAAAAGCCTTGATCGCCATAATAAAAAGTAGATGGACAAGATCATTTATCCACCGCAGATAGTTATTCCGTTTAATTAACCACCTTTTCCATCCGCTTATACGTGTATATGTATAAGTAAAACCTTATGGAAAACCACTCCTGAATTATACATTAAATTCAAGGTGCCTGGAAATTTTTTTTTTTTTTTTGAAAAACTTAAACCAATAGAATTCCTTACCCGAAAAAATACCGAATCCCAAATGTACATTTTATTAAATGGAATAACTTTCGGATAAGAAAAAATGATAACAGCATTCATTTTATTCCAAGCACGTTTTCCGACCCGCCGGAAAAGCAATTCGGTTGGCACTAATTTAATAATAATAATGATAATTATTATAATATAAATTGAATAAGTGGGAAAATTTATGTATATATAAATATAGATCTCGTGGAAATATCTGGCTAATATAAAATATCAGAGGACTCCCATCAATCAGCAATTGAAATCCATTCAAAATTTAACACCGAATTTACATAATATAATATTATAGATATTATTTTACCTGAAAGGTTCCCTTCCGAATTGATTCTATCTGGTTATCATGTAACTCGAGTACTTTCAGTTGATTCATGTAATGAAAAGAGGATTCTTCCAAATATTTCAGTTTGTTATTGGAGATATCCAAATGCTGCAGGGCCGTTAGGTGTTTCAGCGAGCTGCCAGATAACCGCGACAGGGACGGAGCCAGGGCATTTGCCAAGCACAAATGCTGCAGAAAGTGACCTACCTTGAAAGAACATCGAGCCCCTAGTGAATATCATTACCATCCCACATTACATAGCAAAGTTAAATTGAAATTGCATTTTTATTTTTACTTTGAGATCCTCTTTTCTTTTTTCTTTTTTTTTTCTTTCTTCTCGACGAAATATCAATAACAAAGTTGAAAGGAAAAAACAAAATTTTAAGAAATAAAATAATGAATGTTCCTTTCAGGAAGAAGAAAAACGCATTATTTAGGGTTTAATATCCTGAAATTTCAACAAAATTTCGCGTATGAATATTGCGGAGTACATGAACAATTGGCTTGGCGCAGCAACATTAATCACAACGATTATTATGTAAATTAGCATGTAAAAGCAAAATATACAAGGGTCAAAAAAAGGTACCCCAAATGAGACAAAACATTTTGAAACGCTTTTTTGACGCGACCCTTTCAGAAAGGCAACAGTATTCTATTCTTTCTTTTTTTTTGACAAATTTTACATTCTGTCCTCAATTTAAGTGCAGTTCTATACGGGAAATAAACATCACCCTCCATTTTCATGTCGTACATTTCGTTCGTTTTCACTTAGCTGAAAATTATTTCCTAATAACGAAAAAATGTCTCTTCATTATTCCGGTTTTTAAAAGGATTCTGCATGTTTGCATTACTTCTTAAAAAGATGCCTCCAAGTGGATGATCGCGAAAAATGTACTTATGCTGGATGTCTGCACTTTTTTTGCTTTAAAAGATCTCGCACGTCCAAGAAAAAGAATTTCTTATAAGTAAAAAGCATTATACCTCGGCAAAAGCATAACTTTCTATCGTCGAAATTGAATTCTCGGATAAGTCCAATCTCTTTAATCTCCTAACATTCCTGAAAGCATGATTTTTTAAGGCTTTAACATTTCCATCAGATATTATGAGTTCCTCAAAATCGATACTGAATCCGTTTAAATCTTCCGGGGACAGATTCGGCTCTGCGATCGTGGACAAAGCCAAAGCTCGAATGTTGTTCAACCTGAAAAATGGAAGAAATTTTTTTTTTTTTTTCTTTTTTGCCTCCTTTTCCGTTGGTCAGCCACTGACCGAGGCTCATCTGCACAGCGAGTTACCTTACCTCCCCAGATTCCGAATATCTACGGCGGCATTTTGTGCTCCCCTCAAATCCAGCTCCTGCAGCGAATTTTCGGGCAGCTCCAGATCGGTTTCCCTCAGGACATTTTCCTCGAGCGAGAGCTTCCTCAGAGAATCGAGATCTTTGAAAATATTCCGGGGCAGGCTGGTGATGTTATTTCCGGACAGGTCCAGAATTTGAAGGTGGCTCTCCAGACCGTCGAACGTGTCCGCAGACAGCTCGGAAACGGCGCAGTCCCTCAGGATCAGCTCCCGGACTCTCCCTTCCCGAAAAGCATTTTCCTTAACAGAAAAAAAAAAAAAATGTATTTCACCATTAAACTTAATCCGCGACGCAACCTATCTTCATTTTGTTCTGCTCACCTGTATGTTTGAAATAGGATTTCCATTGAAGTAAGTTCGATTGAGTGCAGTAAAGTATTTAAAACAACCGGTTGGTAAAAACTGAATTTTATTATAATCTAACCGAAGTGTATCCAAATTCAAATACACTCCCTTTGTGGCGCCATTGTTCAGCAATGAATCGTGCATTTCGGATATTCGATTAAGGGATAGGTCAAGATCTCGTAAAAATCTGAAATTTCAACTCAATAAGCGACTGCTCCCAAAAGTTTCATTCAACCAAGGCTTGCCGAATCGCCGAAAGATCCAAACTGAAAGCGGCATACTAACTTAAGAGGCGATAATTGCTGATACGGAATCCTGGACAGCAAATTGTCCGCCAAATTCAGTTTCATCAGCCCGAGAGGGCCGTCTTTGAAGGTGCTTCCGTCTATTTCGAACAGCGAATTTCCGCTCAGGTCCAGTATCTGGAGGTTTCTCAGAGGTGCGAAAGAACTCGATTGAAGAGCAATGATTCCGTTTCCCTTTAGAAAAAGTATTTCCAAAGATTCCTCCAAACCTTTCCAGTTCTCCGAGCTAATAAATGTAATTTCGTTGTCTGAAACGACAGCGCGGCGCAAAAATTAAATCATTAAAACGCTGCATGTGAATAACCTATTTGGTCGTTTTACGTAAATTCCAGTTTTTATCCATTAACCCGGGGGGGGGGGGTGGTGGTGGTGGTGGTTAAGATATTTTACGTTTTAAAGATTTAAATGACAGAATGGATGACAAACTGAAAAATAACTTAAAAAAAAAC
>JAOWBB010006465.1:0-25632 GCA_028565995.1 Ricinus marginatus | reverse complement strand
CAGTTTTAAACGAAAAATAACGGGTAGTTTCATCATGATTCTTTTTTACTAAATTGCAATCAATAGTAAAGAACAATTTTTCTCTCTTTCCTTATGTTGCAGTCAAAATATAAGGTCGATCATTTCGCAGGTTAACCATTTGTCACAATCAACATACATTAAAACTAAATTTCAACCTGACGTTTTAATATTTGAAAACGAGAGTTAGCCACGAGAAATTAGCATGTATCCTATACGCCAAATAACCTTTTTATAGTAAATTTCTGCCTGCAATCCACTGGAACTCAGTGTCTGGTGTACACTGTTTAACGTACAATGCGGTGAAGGCAGAGCACTGTAAATATAAACATCCAATATTAACAACGAAATTTTGAGTTGATCTAAATTATTATCTTATTTCCCGTTTATCTAATTTATAATAAAAATTCATACAAAAGCATAGCAATATAATGCGGATTCATATAAAAGAATTATTTATTAAAAAAATTTAATCTCATGATATAAAAGGGCATTCATTCTGATGATATAGCGTAAGTGAGGACATTATGTCGTTTTCTTATTAAAATCTTTCAATTATATCCACATATAATTAACTCTTCCATCATTGTCCTTTCTACTGAAGAAAAATCCTTTATTCTTTTAAACCTACATATTTGACCATTTTATGAGTTCATCATTTAATGTATAAAAAAAGTCAGTTTTTTATAAATATACTGGAAAGGTAAAGCTAAATTTTGCTTTTTAAACGCATAAATCCCTCATCCTTTTGTCATGAATTTTCTCATGGTTTTTAAAACAAAAAATTTAAAAAAAAGGTGTTTAGAACTTTTGAAAAAATATTTTTCAATTGCATTTCATAAAATTGCTTAAAATAATAATTTAGATTTTATCATCATTTCTCCAGAACAGTTTGATCTAAAAAGTAAAAAATGGGTCTGTAACTCCTTAGGGCCAACTTATGTTCATATGGGGAATAGTGCAGAATTTCCATTATTCTCAAAGCAGTTAAAAATGCTTTTGAATTAAATTAAGGGGTGGTGTTGCCTACGAAAGTAAATTAAGGTTTCTTCGTGAATATTTTTGTGGTAAAAATAATTAAATTGATTTCGACGGAATTAAAATATCGTTTTTCATTCCTTTCTTCGCTCTGTCAGTTGCGGAACATCCTCCTCATCAGAATTTAATCAGACTTCTACACAAATTTCCTGTTTAAGTGTAGTTTTAAATTCAAATTCAGGGTTTTTGCCAGTCTCCCTGATGGACAATATTATGTTATTATATATTATTATGAATTATATTAAATTATAACGTATTAAAGTAGCATAATTTTTTTTGCTGATATTATGACTTCTAAATATGAAAATCTGATGTTTGCTCGGTTTTGTCATTGTAGCTAGAAAAAAATTCCTCACCTAACTTGTCACAAGGAACCGTACATGTGGAATACAAAAAAGAATTTTCTTCGGTTTTTGTATACTTTATGCAAAGTAAATCGCGGTTTGAAAAATTTCCGGAAAAAATTTTTACCAGGTTTTAACTTTCGAAAAATTTAATAAAAGTTGGAGGAAAGTCTTGAGGGGAAAAATAATTTTCACATACTGTAAAGACATTTTTTTGTAAAAATATTTCATATCAAAATACCAGTCAAACTGAATTTGACAAATATAAAATGAAACTTTAATTTTATACCCAAAATAAATATAAAATGAAATAATTTTATACCATCTATTAAAGTATCAATATTGATTTCACAGCTCAGGAAAATTGTTAAATATCTATGTTCATTATATTGGATTAATAACGGCATTATAAACTTTGTATTTTTTTCAGATTTCTCATAGTCTAGTCTGTAAATAAATCTTGATATATTTTAATCTGGACAGAAAATAAGTCTAATTTCAACATTCTGATTTTCCGTAATAACCATGCAAAATAATCTTCATCGGTGTCTTCATACGTCTTCCCTAAAATGTAAAATTCAGAATTATTCAGTAGTATCAGAAAATATAAAACCTATTATTGGGATTTTAAAATCCCATGAATAATTATGCGAAAGAGTGAAATAAATAATATGTGTTTTAGAAAAAAATAGGCTGCAGCTTCTTCTACCTCTATTGTAACTCATATTTGTATTTTGCTGTAGCTTTTAACGTGAGGCGTTCTCCCGTCGAATTTCTTAAAACGAAGAAAAATAACGTTTTAAAATTAAATTGAATAAAAAATTAAGATAAAAACTCAAAATAACGTTTCTATACAAAGATATTTTGTATAGATATTCTATATTCCTACTGCTATTCCGGGATCACTTGTATGTTAAAACCATCCGAAGTTCCAGCTATTACTCCCAAATCCCTTTATTACGTACAGTTCGTTAATGATAAAAGGAAATGCTCAGTCCTGTAATATCCAAAATTTTCCACTTTGTTTCTGACTTTAATTTCCCTATATCTATTTGGAACTATAGAGTAGCCTCGAGCTACGAACAAATAAACGATCACACTGTAGATTAGGTTTCGTGTTTATTCGAAAATATTGAATTTCGTTTTCCTTAATTTATAGTGCAATTAAAAATACACATTTTGACGAAAATGCTTTCAGTGCATATCAATAAAACACATATTAATGGAATCCAGTTCATATATGTGAAAGTAGCTTTTGTCGAGTATTCAAAAATTTCGAATTTTGCTCGTTTTAGTATCTTTTCTTGAAGCTACTCTATATTCAAGACTCAATCGTTTCACCTAAAATTTACATGCATTTTTCTGACATGAGCAAAATTAAATTTTAAATGAGCGAAATCCCTTGGGGCAATGCCATGGCAGGTTTACTGGAAGAAACATATAGATGATTGCCTTTTCTTTCTGACATTTAAATTTATTTAGTTATTTAATAGAAATATTTCGGATAGTAAAAAACATATTAATTAGATAAATATACTCATAATATTTCAAATGTCATTCAACTTACGAATTTCTATGAACCAAAAAATCTTATGTGAAAATTGTTTAAAAGTAAACTTATTTATTCTCATTCAATAACTTTTTATTGTGCTACGATTGCTCCATAAATGGGTGCATGAACTGCAGCTGACTGAAAATTCTGCTAATAGAAAATGATTTGAGAAAAATTTAAAGGATAGAAATGGTATAAAATATTTTGTAGTTGATTTTACAACTTTTGCAAGATATTTTATAGTTATTGATATATATATGCCAAAATTGGTGCAATTTATTATTATTTTGAACAGGAATTTGGAGAAGTAGTTACAATTCAATTGACAATAAAAGAGATTAAAGGAGAAATTATCCGTAAAAAGTGGATCATTTAATATTTTATTAGACTGATTTTAGGATGAATTTTTTTATGTGTGCATGAAGTAATTTTTCGAAGGCTGAATTACTTATATAAATTTTATTACGTAATAATTTAATGAAGCAATGGACTAATGGCATTATTTTTCTTCAACCATAAGGTAAATTTCATTGCACGCAGATAAAGGTATAGCAAACGAATCCTCTTCTGTCATACCTTAAAACATAAAAGGGAAATGTGTTCCAGTTGACATGTTACATATTTATAAGTGTTTGAATCGTGTTATGAATGTATAATTATGAATGCATAGTAGGACGTGATTTTTCTGATGCAGTTGAACGGAGGAGGTTTAACCAAAATCTAAATTTATTTATATATCAATATGCAAATTACGATTAAAAAATACTTTTATTGAAGAATTCATTTTAAGTGAAACTTCATAAAATTCAAATACTTTAAAACCGGCATTAAAAGCGGCAATAGCCTGAAAAATCTGATTGAGGATGAAACATAAAATAAAAGAGTTTATTAAACAACCGGAAAAGGCTTTCTTTTATGATAAATAAAATATCAAACCTAGCTGTAAAAATTTTATCTCGTTGATGGTAAAACAGCATGTTGATGGATAATTATAAGACAACGTATAATGCTTAAATTTCATGAAAATCTGACGATTCTTTTGGTAATCAAACTAAAACGATCCATAAAATTTATATTATTGTACGGCAAGTCTGCTGCTAATCTTAACTTTTCATACATAATTATTCCCGTTTTCGGCCTTCGAGAGATGGGACTGGATCATAAACTATGGGACTGGTGTCATATTTAGAGTCGATTCACAGGTAAGAAATGAGTAGCAAAACATCGGACTTTTCCCTAATATTTTTAATAAAATTGATATTAATTACTTTTGTTGAGTAAGTTTTGAGTTTTCTTAAAAATCAAAAGTAAGAATTTATTGTAAAGTCGGAGAAAAATTGAGTTCTTTTGGTGGTCAAACAAAAATGAAAGCAAATTCCGTGCAATCGCGTCACCAACTTAACTAAATAAAATGGGAAAGTTTTCAAAGAGAAAAACTGAGATAAGGGAAGATTTTTATAGGTCAGGGCTGGCCAAACCATTTTTGTAGAAAACTCTCCTTCCAACAACATTATGACATCATTAGGTTTCTGTTAGTCCAGTGAAATCAAAATCACTTTTAGTAGTGTAAATTTCATTTTGCCAACTAAAATTTTTCCAGTAACAATAATATATATCTTTATTTATCAATTTAATATTTTTATATGTGGAACATATTTTCAGTCATAAATGAATTTTAATTTCTAATTTCCTTACAGCTTTAAAAGCAGTGAAATAGTAAAATTAATTTTTATATGCAAGATATTTAGGGATTTATACGTATAAAATTTTGCATAACAGTTACCTTACAACATGTATTGTATTGGTATATATATATAAATTCGTTAAAATTCGTATTATTTGGAAATGGGGATTATTTTGTCTTTACTCAAAGTTAACACTAAATAATTTTTTTTACATTATTACATGTTTAACAAATAAACATAAAAATGTTTAAAAAATATTAAAATTGTTTATTATTATTTTTTATAGAAATTAAAAAACATAATTTTGTACAATATTTTTTATTATTCAATATTTGGGAATAAATCTCATTTAATGAGTGACATAGATAATCCGGTTGTTAATTAGACGCGAAATGAAATTATAAAAGATATAACAGCTGTTAAGAGAATCTATATATATTAACTGCAATCCTCATTGCTAAATGGTAATAACCCTTTTAACCTGTTAGCAACCCTTCTCATAATGACGTGTATCTGCTAACATGTGTTGTATTACATTCTGTAAATATGTACCGTAATCTACAAGCTTATGTTACCGTTTATTACTAATCAACAATCCGGCGGTACTGTTCCATTTTAACTTTTAGGCCGAAAATGATATGAAAGTTTGATTCCTCATTACCTTGAGCATAAGACCGACGGAATTAAACCAAGGATTAAGAGATCTTGAGAGAAGTTTATCTCAAGTTCTGAAGAAGCGAAAAGGCGGCGCTGCTGATTCATTGAATTCGTTATTGAAAGTCTCCCGCAGGAAACTGGAAAACGAGACACCAACACTTAAAAAAGCTTTTCGACTGTTAGACAAATTCGGTAAAATAAAAGTCGATTATGACAAGGACTTATCTGGCGATCCTTTTACTCGAATTTGCGATAATTATGAATATCCACACTTGGCTATCCGCTTACTATAAATGGCTATCTACAAAAGGCAATCTGAAAAATTTCATCTGGATTTGGTTGAGGGCGGAGTCTCGATGAGTTTTTAATAATGACCTTTCGGCCACTTCAGCTGGAAGTACTTAAAAAGTGTTTTGGTAACCAAGACAGTTGGCCTGAACGCCAGAAATATTGCACGTAACATCACCCGCACCTTGTTTCAAAAACAAGGACGGGAAAGTTTTAGATAAATGAAAGGACTCGAATAGCAGAAAATCGAATGTAGGTAAGAAGACCAAAAAGATCCAAGATCTTATTAAAAGGAATTCGTGAAACAAACATAAAATTCATAGAGGATCGCGGGGAGAGGCCAATGCTGCAAAGTTTGGTCTGTGAATGAGTATTCATGGGAGCTGAATTGTGAGACGACAAATCTGAGGAATATAGGAAGGCAACAGCAGAGAATTAAAATCTGTTTCCAGAAATGACACGCGAGATGTTAGTAAATCGACGTAGAAGAACATGATGGGCAGCAATTCTTGAGAAATTAACTTAAAGCTTTATGCTTACAGGTATCGTAAAGAAGGAAGTGACCAAGAAAAACACTGGAATTGCTTAGAAGAAATCATAATTGGGTTTACATTAAAGGAAAATAGATATGTGATAATGCTGTAAGAATAATGTTTATCGCCAAATATTAGCGACCCTTTTAGGCGCTTTTCGTCGTGAAGCATAGCTGGTAACATGTGTTTTATTATATTCTGAAATTATATTCCGTAATCTGCAGGTTTACCTTCCCATTTATTACACCAGTAACTAATAAGAGATTAATCAGTTGTGATTGCTCCTATACAACATTTATATGCACTTCTATTTCAAAAATAATATATAATTGTGAAATTAAAATTTACTTGAGTATCAATATCTGCCTCCAAATTATATTATTCATTTCTGTATATTTCTGATGAATAAAATAAGTAATTATATCATTCTGATGGTTAAAATTATATCATTTCTGATGGATAAAATATGTAATTTAACATAGAATATATTTCATGATTTTATAGCGACACATTAAATATTCATTTTTATACTGCTATGTTACATTAATAATGCTACATTTTTTTTTAAATTAAATGATGAATCCTTTTTTTGACGCCATAAATATTTTATGAACGAAAACGCCACACTTTATGTAATATCAGTGACTTTTTTGTTTTTTCTGCTATGTAGAGAATCATGTATTAAATAAAATAAAGATTTATAATTTTTTTCAGATTTTCCTTTACAAGGGATTCGAATAATGCTTTTGCAGCCGTATAAAGCAATTCCATATTAAATCTGTCTCTATGAAAATTTCCTTGAACATTTAAATTTTGCAAAAAATTTAGCAAAATATTTTGTCAGTATATAAAATAATTTGATAATCTTGAACTAAAAGATATTTACTTATTTATTAAAACATCAATTTTTCAAATATAATATAGAATTAAAATTAGATATAATAAAGATTATAATTAAAAAAAATTAGATTTTGCTTATCCCATATAACACTAATCTTAAGGATTTCACTGTCTTCAAATTATCTTAAAAAGTAATGGATTATAGAAATATTTTTATGCTGTAGGCTTTGTTGAAAATTAATTTAAAAAATTATTGTTAGCAGTTTACATCCGGTACGATTTGATTTATAAAGTTAAGTGTAAAAAATATTTAACAAAACATATATTATATATGTTTTTCATTAAAAGAGCAGTCTATTTACTTATATTAAATTTCTGTTTTTTTTCCAATTCAAAAAACTCCACTAATCTTAAATGATTCAATATGACTGAGCCTCATGACGGTTTATAAATAACTTTTTTCTATATTGTCTGCCGACAATAAATATAACTATCATAAATTTAAAGAAATGTGAGAAATTTTTTTAAATTTGAATGTTTCCATAAATATAAGAAAATATGTTTAGGTTTGCAAATTTCCTTGCCAAGAAATTGCCTATAAATCACATATAAACGCAATTAAGTAAATGCGACTGAGAAGGAAAGTTTAGAAATATGAAAAACTAAGCAAAAAAAATCACCGTATACTTTTGAATATTGAAAAAAATTTAAGCTTTTTTATGAACGCTCCAATCGCTGTGTGTTGAATTAACATTTCTACTACTCAATAGATTTTAAAATCTTGAAAATATTTAATGTGTTTCAGACAAATTATTTTATTATTCACTTCCTATGTATGGAAAATTTTTATTATAAATTAAATTGTTAAATACTGAACTTGATTTATCTCTTTTTATTGGTGACTCTATCCAGTGATTCTTATTTTTCAAAGGGTTATCTACTGGATCGACTTTTTCATTAAAGCTAGTGAATAGGACCCCATCGTTTCTTGTTATGTTGGTTATTATTGCAGAATCAAATTTTGAACTGAGAATCATTCATCGCATGTCGAAATTAATTTTTCAGATGTTCATTTTACCTCTGTTTTACCTGTAAAATTTTAGAATTTTTTTAAAAGCTGAATATTTTGTTGAGATGAAATTTTAAGGCCTTCTCGTGAACTGGAAACATGAAAAAATCATTCCTTGCCCCAATATTGAAATATGGAAACCATCGATACAAACATTGTTTGATCCACTTAAAGAAAGGCAGCATCTTTTGCTTTAACCAACTTTCAGAAAAACAAGACTTTAATTCAAAAAATCAAGTTTCGGTTGGATTTTAAGAAAATTTTCATTCTCAAAGATGAAAGATAGCCTGTAAATCATTCTTTCTGTGGATTTGGTCGTTAACGATATTAAATTGCGTATGGATATTGAAAATTGAATATTGAATTCGGATTGTAAAATAAATTAATTTTCTTAAAAAATATCAAGGCCCAGCATTAAAACTGAATGGCATGGGCGTTTCAATGTAATAAACGGTCATATTTGGAACATTTTTTTCGTCAGGATTGCTGGTATTAGAAGGTTTTTTTGTACCATCAATTCTTTTCTTAATTCGTGTTAAGTCCTAATTAAAAAAATACACCAAAGAGACAACATTCGGATCGTGTAAATATTTGTATATTATACAATCTATATAATGGTAGCATATGTCAAATGTTATTAAATTGTCTAAGTTTTAATTTACATCTTTTTATTCGCATAAACTGAAACTTTTGTATTTGAAATGGCTATCGATTCCTACATTCGACTTTCATTAACTTCACAAATTTGATGTAAATTAAACTCTTGAATTACTGATATCTATTTTCTTTTTCCTGTGCAATATGATTTACTAGCAATGTCACTTCAACGAGGCAATTGTTTAATTTTTAGATTTAACGTTCAAATCAACTCTAATTTCCTTAAAAAAATTTTTTTTTTCTAAAGTAATAAAGGTTTATGCGGATTTATAATTGCTATTTATTATAAATTGAAAATAATTTCAAAGTGTGAGATAATTTTTTTGTTACGTATTTATAGGAAATTTAAGGGAATGTTGTAAAAAACTGTGTTATAAATTTTATAATTTCCGCTTTTCACTGCTATCATCCACGATTAAGTTTCACATCCAAATCTAGAAACAACAAAGTTCAAGAGAGTCAATAAATATAAATTAGGACATTCTTTGGAAAATTCAAATAAACTCTCTAAAAAGTTACAGCCACTGAAATAAAATGTAATGGAGAATTTAAAATTGCTTTTTAAAATTTATTAAGGTAACGAATTTATCAATCTTGAAATTAACAATGTTGAAATCAAAATTCCAGCAGATCTGATTAAGCCTGTAACTGGAAAATTATTTATCGACTATTTTTATAATGATTACAACAGGAGCTTTATTTATCTTAAATTTCTTAATTTGATACCGGAATAAAAGTTTGTGAGTTTTCCAAATTTGATTCATTCAGTATCAGAGTTATGACAGTAATCAAGAGTAATTGGATTTAAAGAACTATAAATTATCTGATTATTTTTGTAGGGAGCAAAATATTTCGATGTAGAAAATTTGTTGGGTTATTACGCTAGAACCGTCATCTCTCGTCGTCATTCTACTTTTACTTAATGAATGAAAAGCATATAAACAATTTTTTCCATCGAAGGTTATAAATTTTCATTTAATATTATGTATGCGTTTTGTGGTATTATTATTTTGTTTCTCTCAGCGGATCAAATTTATATAAATGCCAAAAAAAGTTTTCGTTCATATACAGTTTTTCACTGTTCACTAGAAAAATATGATAATTTTAATTTTAGATTTGATTTACTGAAAAACACCTAAATTATATCGTAAATTTTTTCGTCAACTTGAATTTTTTCTCCACGTGTAAGGTTTAAAATATAAGATTTGTCTTTAGGGTATTAAACTGAAGTAACTCGCAGGCGCAAAATATAATCATTAGCTGGCGTTATAATTTCAAGAAGTCGTTATTTAAATCAGACGACTTCAGATCTTGCTTTTTCAAAGAATGACTTTTTTTACTTCAAAAAGGAAAATTTCTAAATTTCGCATTCAGTTGCTACAAAATCTGCGTATCAAAATTTCCAGTATTTGACACAAATCGACCTACGCCTAGAGTATATTCTGCTAGTCAAGAAGGCTAATTAGAAAATGCTGGTTCACCTATTATACAAAAACGTCTTTAAAAGAACGTCTTCAGAAGAAAACATATTTCCAATGAAAAACCATTTTCAGTAATTAATTCAATATTCATTTATATGAAGAACTTGAATTCCTAGTTTTCCTTTAAATTTGTACATTCTACCAGAAAGATCAAGGAAGTAAAAGTATGGGAAGCCAGGAGAAAAGTCTAAGCTTCTTTCTGCTTATGATACGTTAAACAGCATCCAAAACAGCACGTTGCACTCGAAAGTGACTTTTCTCTTGGTGATGGAATCTCGACGATGAATGGTCGGAATTGGAAAATTCCTCTCCGGAAGAAGATTTTGATTCGTTGAAATCTTGGAATCTGTATTACAGCAGAAAACTATTGTTTTGTAAGTGAATTTAAGGGCTGGTAAAGGCCTAAAATGCTCGATGATTATTTAAGAAATTGTTGTAAATGAATCTTGAAAATGCCTTTCAGACGAGCCTTTAAGTTTTCAGCTCCATTGCCCTATCTCGATTTAAATTCTCCTTCGTGACGGATATTATTTCCATTTTCTAAAATTATATTTTCTACAGATTTTAGAGCAACTCCTGTTATTTCGAAAAATTATTAGTCTTTTTTAAGTTTAAACGACATGCGTCGAACTCCTAATAGGGATGACAATTTGAAAGGCTCAAAAGAAGGACAATTACTTCAGGTACAATGGATTGCTTCGGGCTGAAACTTTTCAAAATAACAGCTTTAGACTAAAAATATGAAAACTCGAGCTTTGTGATGGATAAATAATTTTTATCGGACGACAACTTTATAGATTTTACAGATTAATAGTAAATTTTCCTCTTGAACCGGTCACAGATGGTGGCATTTGGGTTTTTCATACCTAAATAATTCCATAAAAAAAAAAGGAGCGATCTAAAAATTTTCGCTCAATTTTGATGTCGCAGAAAAGAAGCCGAAAGGTAATTCAGATCAGTCTTATTATACCCTGTTTCGATGAGATCTTAAAGCGATTTAATGCGGTCATTAAATGTTTTACGAAGGTAATTTAACCCGTTTGAGACCGAAACTCTTGGCAACCGTAAAAATTTGAAACGACTCATTTTTCCCGCACTCGGGAAATCGATATTTCTTTGTATCTAAAGCCCTCGAGAAAAAAAAAAGGAAAGATTTCTTTTCATAAAAGAATAATTCCATTCAAAAGCTTAGACTGAATGTTACGATGAATGAATGAAAATCTTTACCAGCCGTAATTAATCATTCCCTTTCAGAGCTGCGGTTCTTTTTTGCGTACTCCGCTATTGGTGCACAATCCGTAATCTTTCTTTTTATATCGATACTGCTTAGACGATGACTTAGTACTGGAATGCGCGAATAACGTGTCATTTGCCTCTTTTATTCTGCAAGGCGAAACGGATAATGAATGAGCTTTAGTGTACGAAGAAAATTATTTATCCGGACGCTAACCGCAACTCTATTAAAGTATGAAGGCAGCAAGACAAAATTTAGAAATTTTCGACGGGGAGATAGAATGTTGGGTTAAAGTGATTGCTTCGGTTTAAGTCCTACGTTTATAACATTACATTCAAATTGTTCTGCAAGTTCGGAAGTCAGATATTTTTCATATTCTCAAATTTGAACTTGATTTTTCTAAAAAGATTTGTGGTTTCGCGACCAGTTGCACCTGAATCAGAAGATTAGCCACCGATGAGATAAACTAATAAAAAAAAAATCTATTTCTAAAAAAAAAGAAATAATTCGTTCTTACGTGGGTAAAACAAAACCTTATTTAAAATTTTCAACTGACACGAAGTCATAAATTCTGATCTTCTTGGATGCATGAAACACACTTTTTATGTCTAAAAAATTTTTTTTTCACGATTCATGAATAAATTCATTATTTTGGGACCAAAAAACAAAGAAATTTTTTTTTCACTGGATCAAATTAATGGAATTAGAACGTTATAAATGATATTGCAGTCAAGCAATGTTCTGCTTTTTTTTTCTTGTTTGCCACAATTAAAAGTTAATTTACAAAAAAAAAAGCTTTATTCGATATGGCAGCAAGGGCTTTGAAATTTGGATAGAAAATATTTGTCAACTCAAAGCGTAAGAGACCGGTTTTATTAAGCAAAGTTGCAGTATCAGCTTTATGTTATTGATGGTAACATTTTACAGTTTGAATAAGTCCTACCTTTAAAGCAGGAGCACAGGCAACACAAAAGAATATATTCAAAAGGCATTTTCAAATTATAATGCGCAATCATACCGAAGTTTTTTTAACAAAATTATTCTCTTCGGAAAGCGCTTTTTATTTGAAGAACTGATTCATAACCTCATGAAAATCGTGGTTTCAAAGTTTTGTTAATATTACAAGGGTCTCATTAATGACTGAACTTAGTTAAAAAGCTAGGTTAAAGTTATTAATCAATGTAATTAAGTTTGCTTTCTGCAGATACGCGACTTAAGAAATTCTAGGCGAAAAATTCTTTTACCCATTTCAGTTATTTCCTGTCAAATTTTCTTCAGCGCGATGCAAAATATCTACTTGTCATTCTACTTACATATTCCTTTAGATAATTTGCACTCATGGTATGTTTGAATAATTTGTTTCAATTTTAAGCTAAAGGTTAAAATTTTCCTCTAGATTATAAATATTAAGACAATTTTTCATATCTTGCTGTGAGAGAGAGAAAGAGAAAAAGGACAGTCAATACTAAAGAAAAAATAGACATTTTAAATATGAAATAATACTGTGTAAAATAGTTTTTGGGAAATTTGCAGGAGATTACTGGTCCCCGAATAACTTCGTCAAGAAATAATGTAAAAAATTTACTTTTTCATATTATTTTTTACTGAGGACTGGAAAATATTCTTTACTTCCAGGAAAATCGCTATTTGAACAAATCAGAGTTGTAAATAAATTTTCTTTCCACTGATTGATTCCATTATGCTTAATATTAGTACATCTCGGCGAAAATTTTTCTTATTGCCCCTTCTCTACAAAAAGTTCCTTCATTTGCTTCCATCGCCTCAGAATTTCAATTTCCCTCTTCCAAACAGCATAAAAATAATATATTATTAATAATAACGGAGCGAAGTTGCTTTTTCGTATGATACCGTAATCTTAAATTTCTCCAAAATGAGTACTATTTCCGCCGAGAATCAGTATCCGGAAAATATTTCCAAAAGAGAATTACCGGGGAATTTCCTCAGTTGGAAAAATATATTTTTTTTTGAAAATTTAAAGGCTGCAGAGTATCATAAGAATGAATAAAAAAGGTTACACATCAACTGCGGAGAATGATTAAGGATGATTGATATCTTTGCCGAGAAATTCCGAGGGAGTTTCCTTTCCCGTGGAAATATTATCGATGTACTGGGAAATTAAGCGCCATAAAATATTTCACTTGGAAAAACTGATATCGGAAGTAACTAAAGCGAAATAAATATTTTTCTTGCTTTCTCATTTTAAACGATTTTTGCTTTTTTTCTTTGCTTTAGTCACAATTTCATTTATTTGTGATAAAAACGACTAAAATTTTTTGGTTGTATTATGATTGAAAATTAAAAATTTGCTTCTCTGACTCTTTAATCAGTATTCAGATGAGGTCGCTGTTGGTATCCTAATAAATAACCGAACAGATGCCCATCTCATTATGCTCTAAGTTTCGGATATGCAAAGTGTCATCAATCAAAAGCATATACACTATATATTTCAGCATAGTCAAAAGAGTTTAGTGAGAATTCAAGAACAAAAACGAGAGATCTAGCTGCGACCTTAAGTGTGGAACATTCGGGAACTCATTGAAGTCACAATCCAATCGACGGATCTTCAAAAACTTATTCTTTCAGCAAAATAGTAAAAACCATTTTTACATAACATTTGTACGATCATTCATGACTCTGAACAGACATTAATCACACTTGCATATTTTAATTAAAGAAACACGAAGGACTTCAAAATCTTAGAACTGCGAATTGATGAATATCCATGAATTTCATAATGATTTATCTTCTAAATATTGTGATTAAAAAGCAAAAAAATTGACATTTGTGAATTTTAAAAGTTTAAATCGTATACCACAATATTTATTTGGTGCAACCGATAAAGTATGCGAAAATTCTGTTCTGATAGCTTCTTGCGTTAAAATTATTCAGAATTTGACGTAAAAGTATATAAATAAATAAATTTTTTACATTTAGGCATAGATTTGGTTAAATGTACGTTATATATGTATATGATATACACTTAAATATAGCTTAAAAATAATTTTAAAAAATTTCTATATTTTATATTTCTTATTTATAAAAATGAAACGGAAAAAGGTTTATTTAAACATATATTATGAAAGATGGCTTCAACAGAGTTACAGGATGTGACCTAAAAACTTTTGTGAAAAGATTCAAAAAAAAATTTTCCGGTTCATAAAGGAAGGAAGAGATCCAGAGGTGTGGATAATGGATGCATATGTTAAAATTAGTTTCCATATTATAGATGAAACCGTATTTTTCTGTATTTATATTATATGAACAGCTAGCAACATCAGCATATGCATAATTTATTCTCATAATGAATCACATCAAAACCATTTATTACTGATAATTAATTTTACTTTTCTTCGACTCGATCAGCACGAAAAGCTTAGTTTTTGACATCGAGAAAGCAAAATATTCTTTAACACATACTATTAACATAGTATGACATTGAAAACGTACATTTTTTCCTTTTTTTGTATTTTAAATCGGAAAAATATTAATTTTTTCTTGGTTAAGAGAGAATTTTCATTTTATTACATATAAATTCCTCTCTCTTTTTTATAACTTTTACTTAATGCATAGGCAGTATCAGATTTAAATAATTAATAAAAATGAAAAGTTAGCGAACGAAATATTATATAATGTCAAGGGGATCGATAAGACATATATAAACAGAACATAAATTTGATTAATCTGATGAAAATGAAAATAATTTTATCAAAAAGTTGTCAAATTAAGGATAGCTCATTTTTAGAAAGACGGTTAAAATAAATTCCAAATAATGGAAAAAATAAAGTCGTCTTCAGGCTATTATAAAAATAGATATATAAAATTTTTACGCTGCGCAAAAGCTAATAAGAAATAATGATATAATTTTATATTTAGAAGATACTATTTATTATATATCTAATTTATAAGATTTTTTTATTTCCTTATACAGCTACTAGACAGTGTGTAAGCTGAAATACTTCATGATATTTAATATGCAATTAATTTCGCAGTCAACTATTGAATTTTTTCTTAACTTGCTACCATATATTTATAAATGTATTTGTAACCAATATCCGATAGTTGGTTAGATAATTTAAATACGAATTGAACATGTCTATTGGAAAATCGGAAATTTTTGACAATTCGCCGTTAAATATTTCAACTTCTGTAATTTGCAGCTTAAGGACCGAATTTATAAAATAAAAGATTATAAGAATTATATCAATATAACTTGGAAAAGTGCAAATTGCGAAAGTCTCTATTCAAGAATTTCAAACCTTTTTGAAGAGGATATCTCTTAACAAGATAAAACAATTTGTGTAATTCCATAAATAAAAAAGCCATTTTCTAAAGCAACTTTACTTCCTCTGCAGATGCCATGATGAAACATAATACCTACGTGCATAAAAATAAAACGCCACATCTGATTCCCCATCTGCCTCCTTAGTACTTCAATATAGAAGAAAGCCTTCACCCATTACTAGCTATTAGTCCATATTCTCTCAGAACTCTATCAACCTCATTTTTTACTTAGTTCCCTCCAGCACCACAATCTCTGGAACATCCCTGATTTCATTACTATCATTTTCCTTTCCTTCCAAAGGAGACATCTCTGCGTCCGTAATTTAGAAGTTCAACCGGCTCCGTATTAACTACGTAGACGCTAATTAGACCGATCCAAAATCGTTGTCAACTTTATCAACCAATTCATTTCCAAAATAACCTTATTAATCTTCCCAAAAATTTCAGTTTCTCCATAATTCCCAATAAATCCTCATTCAGAACATAATCACCCACGTCAAATCCTCCATTCAGACGTTTCCACTTCAGATAAAAGACGAAATTTCCGCGAAAACGGATTTATTCATAAAATATGACAAACCTCCCAATACAAAGATATCCTCAAAACAGTTTTCATGCTCCGCTTGCCTCTAAGCAAGAATCCGGGCATCTTAATTCATGCCCCAAACAAGGATAATGCCGCCCATTTCAAGAAAATTTTTGAAAACCTCACATGAATATCCGACCTCCCCCGATCCCGGTCCTGTGTCACCATACCCAGGAACCGGGGCCCTCGTTTGCTGTGTGCACACTTGAAAATCAGGGGCTGCACTGAAAGGTTGCAGCATTAGAAGTGACGCTCTCACATTCGAAAACTGGAAACGTTTGATTGATTCCCTATCCTAAATCCGTGCAAAGGGAAATGATCCACATCGGCTTTGCATCTTATCCTCGCTCACCAACAATTCCCGTCTGCATATCTTAGACTTTCCTAACGTCATTCCTGCCGTTCCATTCGCTCGTTGCCTCTTTTGCGGATATTCCGTCAGTGGGTGAGGACCCAACTACTTTCGTCATATTCTTTGTTATTTATAGCATCTCCCTGGCAATATCGACAAAGTTTACATCCATTTCAAAGAACGCTATCGCTCTCTACCTTATTTAACTTGACAAATTGACGTTGCTGAATACGTGATTCTCTGCCGGTACGAAGATTTTTCCCACTAAATCAAATACATCCCTCAAAAATGTTCTTCTCTTCCTCCATGTCACGAAGCAGTCGATACATCCTTGCAATTGGACCCTGCCAAAGCATTTACCTCAGACCCTGCTGTATTCCACCCTTAAAACCACAGGCTCTGTATCGAACCAACTACTCCCACTGACAGGCTATCAACATGGCACGCCATCTCATCGACGTCCTTGTTAATCCGCGGATTTCCAGCAGAATAAAGTGAAAAATATTCTTATTTTTTGTCACATCATGTTGCTTATGAGTCACTATGGCAAATAATTAGATTATATTACCATCTAATGCGGCATGTGTCTATTTTGGGATTTTAATATGTTTTGTTTAATATGGCGTTGCAGTCATATATACAATCAATAATTATTAACGTGGATAATTTTAAAATAAAATTAAAGATATTGAAGATTTTTCTGTATCATGTAAGAATTTACAATATTTTAAAAAATTGAATCTCAAAACTCATGTATTGGTTATTGGTATAATATGAAATTAAAAAAAATATCTAAAACCCAAATAAAATAAATTATTATATATTAAACTTTTATTTAATGGTTCTTCTTGAATCAAAATAAGATTCATTATCTTTATATATATGTATATATATATATATTTATACATATTTATATATACGCTCTTAAATCACATCACCGTCTCTTCGTATCTCACTATCTTACAGTTTAGATTTGTCGAATTAGTCATTGGCAAACAATGTCAGCACATGGATAGTTTGGCAAAACATTTTGATATGCCTCATGTTTGTTAAAAACCAAAAATTATGTGAGTTAGACAACGTGACCGCGAGATCCTCCATTCCAGGAGTAATTTGTAACATGGTCGAGCTCATATTTTAATGTAAGCCAAAAGCTACTTTAGAAAATGTGAAAAATTGTCATTTCTAATAATCTTTACCATTTTTTCAAATGCTGCTACATCTCAGTCCGCAAAGTGAGTGCATAGGTTCGAATTTCTCTTCCATATTCAGCAAGAACGACCACCACCATAGTAATCTGACTCATTCATTACGCTCAATTTTGCCGTTTACAATGCATTAGTTCGGATTTTTCTAATGCGGTACAGTATGAAACATAAATTGATAGTCTGTAATACCTTAATTGACATAAGCAAGTAACAAACTTAAATGCTGTATGTAATAATGTTAGTTTGACAAAAGCATGCAGATAAAATTTTTAAGGATAATAAAATTTCAAGTTGATAGGAGTCCAACAAAAATTCTTGAACGCAGGCTTTTGCGATCCGTGCACATAAATGCTTTTCGGTGTCTGACATCCTCGTAGACGGGAAACGAGGCTGTGCTGCTGTGTCCGAAAACTTGCCGGCACAGTCGATGGATGATATGGGAAACATTTTGGAGAATGGAGAATAGTACGTGATGTAGTATGTGGAGATCGTGAGCTGCTGTAAGTCTTTGGAAACAGAGAATTCAGAATAGCGGTCCATTTCATTTAAGTGATAATCTGCAGATTTACAGTCAAATGAAATCAGCAACGTTATCTTTTTCTTCATTTATTTCTTAGCGTCTGGTAAATTGGGGAGGCTTTGTACACCGACGCGACATGTTTTGGTCTCCGACGGCGCGTTTGTTAAGTAAGACTAATGAAAAGTTGGATAAAAGCATATTTAAAACATTTTCTTGAAAATTAAAATTTTCGTTTCGCTAAATTTGCACAATAGATGATTTAAAATTAAGGAATTGTTAATGTAATTTAATATAATTTTTTTTTGGTTGAATAAAAAAAATAAGTCCAATGCAGTTCTGTTCGAAAGGCTTTTTTTTATAAGTGAAACTGAAAATAAAAAAGCTGAATGATGAACTTTTTCTGAAACCAATAAAAAAGATTTATGAAACCTTGTCAACAACACAAAGAGACGAGTAATACTATCTCAGATAATAATATAATATTCTTCAGAATAAGGTTTTATTTCTAATAATTTGTAAGGCCTTAATTTGGGATTATTGTTTCTCAAGCATCTTTCTTTTATTAAATTTCACCCAAAGTAAGAATAAAAGTAATTCCATTTTTTATTATTAGATATAGTATTTGGCGAAATTTAGTCCTTAAAAATCGCTACGCCGAGGATTAATAATAGGCAGTTGGTCATATTCTCGAATGGTCAAATAAAAGAAAATGAATGTAAGGACTGATAAAGTCTTTCTTTTTCAGGTATACAAGATTGTTACAGACCAGATAGTGTCACTAATGCAATGATCCTCTTTTCTGATGTCGTGTTCTAATGCTTCTCGTCAAATCGATTCTGTAAGTGCGATTTTTTTCCGCGTGTATTAATGTGAGATTTTCAAGGGATATCCTTTGTCGGACCGTACTTCTTTCACGTATTTCTCTAATATTGCATTTTCGTGAAGACTCTCAGTGCCCGTATATGCGACTACTTCTGTATAATTTTTAATCAATATTTTTTTTCAATGGGAAACCTCCAAACGGTCCGCGCAATCATTGAGTTTTTGGCTTAGACTAAAGCCCCATTTTTGAATTATTTTAGAGACATTGGGAAACCGGACCATAATCTTTTCGGGTTTCCAGTATCCGTCGGTCTCGGAGCATGCGTGCAGAGTAAAATGTTAGTTCTACGGATTCGAGCTCTTTTACGGTGCAAGACATCGGGCACCGGGTTCGTTTAGCTTACATGGCGGGGAGCTGCCGAACAAATGCTTCACGTGCTATTTAGATCAGAGAAGCTTTGCTTAGTAAGGGACATCGAAGAGATTTGCTCTTCATTACTGTGTCGCCTCCTGCAGCGTGATTACGCGCTTGCTTTGTGTCCCCTCGACAGGGCCGACGGTTGTGCCCGCAGAGGATTGAATCGAAGGGGTGGGATTTCTGTATCCTGATAAGATCTCTCATCATGCTGTCAGAGCAAATCCGGCAGCGAGTGATCTCGCGGCAAATATCATATCCCTCAGCGCGGAGGAACGGAGAGTCGATTATAAAACTAACCCAAAAATTTTTGGTTATACACTAATTTTATGGATTCTGCACCGTTTCAATTTTCATGAGTGAAACTAAATAGGGCTTTGAATAAAAAAATGCCCTATGTGTGACAATTTCCTCAAAATTTCTCCATTAAAGAATCAGATTTTCCCGCCTTTTTCTGTTTCTTAAATTTTCACAAATTGTTCCTTTGGATATCATAATCCTCATATTACTTTCTCACTCGTCACTATTTACAGTAGGCACCGACATGGCTCTGTAGTTGTCTTCACTATCATGTAGGAATAACTCAGGATTCGTTTGACAGATTTTGTAATTATTGTCAATCAAATATTTATAATGTAACTCTCGATTATGCTCCTCACCTCATGATTCTTGCAATGCTTGTTATCGCAACTGTGACGCCTTTTTTTAATGTTTGTTGGATTAACATTCCAGATCTTTTAATTCACAAATAGTCAAAAAGTGTTTCATGTAATTTCTTCGGAGCAAAGTAGATTTTTTCGGATCATTTGAATTTGCTCTGCTGTCACAGTGATATTTTACATTTTCCAGTTTCTGTATATTTGACTCCAACATAAAATAACACCAAATTAAATTCAGAGTATTAGTCTTTCCGCTTTGTCTGGGTTCACATTTTGTCTCTCTTTTTCGGATTTTCCGACATTCCTTTTGTCTCACGACCTCATCACTGTCTTTTGTAATTACTTTGTGGGTCGACTGTGGTAGTCTAGTTCGTTCAGTGTAAATTGACATATAAATGGGTGTTCATTCCATCTCTTTCATATTCATCCTCGTCGAAAGCGAACGTGGTTTTGATGGTGCTGCTTCTCGCGTCAGAAAGAGTAGCTTTTCGTGAAAAGTTGCCCTGAGGCGACAGTTCATGGCTTTTCCTATTTGCTCGTTTCTGCGCCATTTTCCCTATGCCTAAAAAGCAAAGTTAATATACATATACTGACAAAATTTTACTTGTGATACAAAATTTTATTTTTTCTGATTTGCCATCCAAAAATTCGTTATTTTCCAATATTAATTTTATTGAATTTTTTCAGGTTTTGTTGGTTTTTCAACCAACAATTATTTTTCTGATACTGAAGGAGTTTCTTATGATTTGTGAATCAGTTTTAAGTTCTATAAAAATAAACTTGTAAATATAAAAATAATATAACATATAATACACCTCTCGAGTTATTTTAAAATAAATTAATTTTTCATGGAGCACAGTTCAATTATTAAATACAATTGTTTTTGTTTTATGAAACATAATTAAGATTCAGTGGTAGACATAATAACTTTCGAAATAAATAAAAGGCATAAAACAACAAAAAATTTTTCAGCAGTAATTTTAATGAAAATTTGTATTAAAATGTAAAGTTTAAATTTCTGATATTCAAAAAGAGAGAATGAATATTATATTTAATTTTTGTGAGAAAAGAATAATTAAATATCCATGCTTGTCTGCTTATTTTAATCCTTTTTTTAAAAACTAAATTAAAAGAAGTAAAATATTAAATGTGTGAAAAATTATAATCATAGACCCAATGAATAAAATTATTCGCATAATCTTAAAGTATTAGATTTTAAATATTAAATAAACATTTAGTTTATCTGCCAATAATTTTTTCCTCATTATTTAAGTGAATAGTTGTAAAATTTAAATTTCAGTTTTCATTTATCTTCAAATATTTTTTTTATTCACAATTTACGAATATAGCCACTTTACTGACTTAAAAATATTCTTTCATTCTCAAGATTTATTTTCTTTATTTTGAATGAAATATTATCTTTCTTAACTTTATTTTATATTATCATACCATCTTTTGACACTTATGCTACTTATTAATTAATCCTTTGATGAAATAGCTTTTTGAACTTTAGGAGACTTAGAGACTAAATTTCACCGCATATACTTGACATTAAAGTGTTAATACAGTTTTAATCATAACAAATTTATATTTGCAATAATAATATTATAAATAGTGTACGCAATAGAGCGAATGATTGACATTAAAGTTTAACTCTCCTAAAATGTGGCAAGAGCAGATATTTAGCATTATATAAATTGATTCACACAACATGTATCAGTATATACACGATATAAAACATTGTGAAATATTAAAAGGATAATTTTACCATTGTAAATTTTTACATTTAGTTTTTATAATCTTATTAAGAGATAATAAATATTTTGACGTGAGTTTTTAAATAAAAAAGAATAAGTGGAATTTTATAAATTTGTTCAAAGTTCCAAAATTTGATTAACGGTACAGAATTTGCTAGAATGTGAGTATTCTGATAACATAAATTCGTCACCTTTTTCGTTTCTAAATTGAATTCTATTCACACTTCCAAATTGAGGATGAAATATCATACGAAAAATAAAGCCGTTCTTTCCACGAAAGATTCTTTGGTAGAAAACGAGAAATCATTAATTCCTCCTTATTATGAAATTAACGGCACGCCTTAAGCAGATGCTCGTGAATATGATTGAAGGAGTTCTCTTAACTAATATGCTTTTTGATCCACCAAAACTATTTATCTCCAGAATTAAATTTTAGCTGCATGAACATGTCGTCATCAACGCCCTTATGAAAGGGATATTCTCTATGCCAAATTAATCAGGGTCGGAAACAGGAAGCAGCGATTACAGTCCGAATTTCTAGTAAAGACATTATAACGCGTATTTATGCAATACTATGAGCAATATTTTGTAGAGACTGAAAAAACTTTTAAGTAAAATTTTATTACTCTTTCAGTTCATGTTAATTTTTGATATATTTGATGCACCTAGAAATATCTTCTTGAAAAATCATTTGTCCTACACTGAAAAATTAACGCCCATAGATATTAATGTCAGCAACAATAAAACTTAAGAATATTAACAACTTTTAATTATATTAATGGAATATAAATTGCATTTCATTTTCTGCGAGATGTTTAATTGTTTTTTCTAACATTGTACTGAAGGCAAAATATGCAACCAAAAATAATATCTAATCTATAATGTAATTTTAATTATACACATGTTTAAGCCTTTAAGACCAGCAGGACTTATAAACTAATATATACGGACGTTACAGCTTTGTTTAGTAAAGGTGTTAGTTACATAAAGACCCATACAAAATACATAAACCAAATATTTGAATAAATTGTTTATATATATATCAGTATAAATATTTTATATATATATAAGATTTACTACATTAGTGAAAGTATGTTATAATAAAATTTTTTTTAAAGAGAAACCGAAATTCATAGAAATTTTTTAATGTTCAAATTTTTATTTACCCTTTTTCGTCAAGGCAGTAAACTCTTTCCGGTGAAAAATTAATTCTGCAGGATAGCAAACCTTTATTACTAATATTTATGATATTCAGCAATTTATAAAGCTTCTAATTGTATATGTCCTGCATCATATCAAAAGCCTAGAAATAATTAATAAATACCTAGCTAAATGAAGAACTTGACTTTCGTAATAAAATATTTTTTAAATAAAAATTCTGTTTTTCAGTAAATTCTCATTATCGGAATAAAAACTTCGTCTTTATGAGATATAAGAATAATTTGCATGGATGAAAAAGCATTAATTTTCTAACGGAAGACTTCAATTTTTCGTTAATATAATGTTGGAGAAAAAAAAATGTAAAGTTCGAGCAACGGAAAAAAACTGTATATATTTTATTGTGATTTAATTTTTTTTCCCAACGCAATTTTAGTTATATTTTAAAAAGGAAACTGATAAAATTTTTTACTTTAATATTTTATACATATATACATAAATCTTGTTAGAAAAAATTTCATCGTGAAACTAAGTAAAAAGATTATACTAAATTGGTAGAGGTAAATAATATACATATTCAGAATATTTTATATAATCTGATTTACCTCTAAAATGCGTAGAATTTCATTTTGCTGCATTTTTAGAACAATTAAATTTATAGTTCATTTTAATTAAAGATTTTTACGTAGATTCGAGTGACAAGTAGTATAAGCTAAAAAGTAAATGAATAATTTTTTGATCTTTTTATTATTATATTAGACATGCATTAGTAAATCGTAAATAAAAGGTGTCTTATTCTAATCCAAAACAAAAATTTCGAATGAGGTGTTTACCTGTTCACTTGAATATTGTTAAACAAGGCTGACTGGTTGAATTAACGTTAATATTTCGCTCCAAAAAAGAATATTAATCAAATGTAATGATCTTCTACCTACGTGAGCAATTTGTATTCCCAAGACAGACTTGATTCTCTCTTATGGGCTTGTTTCTACTTAAACCAAGTCAATTAAGTATTCCAGAATATAGTTTCTTGAGTTTCTTCTCCAGAGTCATAACCTCATTTTTTAATCATTAAATGATGATAATAATGTATTGTTGTATATTTTTCAATATGGAGGTTTATTTTTTATATCCGAAACACGTCAATATATTTTCATTTTGAAGTACTAGCTTTTTAATATGTAGATATATTATTAGGTTCTTGAATTTAATTACAATTTGAACATCCTTTCATAATTTCTATCACTTACAGGAAAATGATTTTTTCTGAATTTTGAAACTTCGCTTCTTGGACTTCGCTATTATTACCAAGCGTAAAAAATATGAAATGTAAAATTATGCATAGAAGGAAGTGCCGATTTAGCATGAAATATGAGATCATATATACTTAAATATTTTATTTTAAAGTAAACTAAGATTTTTAATCTTGGTCTTCTTTTTCAAGGAAACAATTTTCTATCTACATGAAACGTTTTGAAATGTTTTCTTATTTATTTAAATTATTTCTTAATTTCATGAAATTAAACAGAAATTATATGATATTTTTTCGCACTCATTATAAGTTATAACTTTTATAAATATTATCCGTGCTTCTTAAAATTCATTTTACAAATATATTTGAATTAATTTGTGAAGAACTAACTAACTGTAATTTCTATAGATTTTTTCCATTATAAATCGTCCAGAATTAAAAAACTGACTTTGCTATAGTTTAATGTAAAAAGTAAAATTAGCATTTTGATATTAATTCTGGTTTCAGTGTATTTAATAATTTACATTCCAGGTAAAGTTAATTTCAGCAAAAGTTGACTAGCTAATTTAGTAAGTTAATTTTTACCTGAAAGTATATCAAAACAAAAAGTCTGATTTGAACTTGGAATAAAATTGATAATTAATCTTATTTTTTAGAGAAAAAATATTATTCTTAATTTAATTCAAAAAGTTATAACAAATTGTTATGTTTATAGATAATATTTATAGATAATATTTATTTACTTTTTCAAAGCTTCAAATATTTAAATTTTTTATTGTTAAATATTAAAAAACTTTTTTAGTCTTAAATTTTTAGTATAATTATTACTTAAATTTATATATTTATTTATAATTATAAATAATGTTTGCTAAGTCTACAATGGGCTTATCAATAATTATGTTTTTCTTATGTTTTCTTGGATCAGAAATATCTTGAGTTAGTAAGAGTATTGTAATAAAGAAAATATTATGGTGGTATCGAAATTAAAAATTTAACAATAATTTCAGGAAGTTAGAAGCGACATCCTATTATTCCATAGACTTTTCAACGATTGAAAATGTATCTGTAATTAAAAATTTGTTAATTATTAAATTTATACGTAGTAAATTGTCTATATATTTTAAATTGCATAAAGTATCAATTAATACTTCATTATTGCATCATAATGCAATCAAACTTGATTCATCAATGTTCGTACTAAACTA